>OY720681.1:52706331-52885974 GCA_963170755.1 Amphimallon solstitiale | reverse complement strand
GGTCGAAAATTTTCATCATCACAATACTTCCTTATACTACGTATAAGAAAGTAAAATACACATCTTTAATGTGTTGTATGTCGTATTTTAAACATAACAGACTTGTATGTAAATTATAGATTATTATATCATTGACACACAGGAATAATTTTGATTTATTCCTTTTTATTTTTTGAATAAAAATTTTATTATCAGTACTGTCTGTTGAGACATATGATTTTTACACGGATGTGGTTGATGGTGCAAGGAAGGTAGTCTTCTGTTTTGGGATTGTAAGTGTTGGATTAATCTCCTTTATTTGATACTGATACGTTTTCACTGTATTTTTGACTATTTGAATTTTTTCTCAATTTGTTTTAAAAAAAAAAATTTTTTTTTCATTCATTTAAACACTTTTTATCACCTATTTTGTAATTTGTACCTTGGTGTCACGAGCTTATTTTCTTGTTTAAGCTTGGCCTGAGGATGTGAGTATAGTATTTAAACTCACCAGATCAATTTTTATAGTGATGGAATTTGTGTCAGAATAAATTTATTAAAAAGAAATTATCGCTAACTCTTTGAAGAAAATATTAAATGTTGTAAATATTCTTTTGTTAAAAAAGCTAATACCAACCTGATACACAAGTTTCGATAGTACAGTTTAAGATGTTTCTATAACAGTATTGCTTCTTTCTACTGTAGCTTCTAATGTAGGTAAATTATTAATCAGTATTTTTAAATTTGTTAAATTATATGATTAAATTAAATCATATAATTTAACAAATATGTAAAGTATTTCACTTGTTACAGCTTAATCACGTGACAAGTCTTCTACTTAAAATTCATGATTATCACTATTTTTTTTATAGAGGTTTATTTTCTTTTATTTGTTTGTGCAGAATTTTTTTTTTATTTGAGGAATAACTTCTTTGTCGTGAAATATGTAAATATGCAGAGGTATTTCACCACGAAATACCTCTACATATGAAATTTTTTTATATATATTTTTTTATTACTATCATACTTATCAATGTTTTAGGCAATTTACCACACGGAATTTTGTGTGATGATGAAGGTAATGAAGAGAAATGTTTCCAAGCATTTGAAAGAGTTTGCCCGCAACATTTTATAATAGAAAAGGTCATATTTATGAAATTTTCAACAGCACCTGTGTTCCGGGTCAGAGTAGAGTACAAAGCAGAAAATGATGATCTCCCTGGGGAGGGAGAAGCATTAAAAACATTAGTAAAGCTAATATTGAACGAATCACCTGCCAATTGTTATATATATGATAGGGGTTTGATAGAGAAAAAAATAGTGTTGTATTACGGTCTGTTAATGTGCAACTGCAAGCCACCGGTTTTTGAGATGGTAGATGTCAAACACCTCCACATCTGCTACAGAAGTTATTCGTGTTAGATATTATTTACACTAACTTTATTTTTTTAAATTTTAGGTTAGGTTATAATAATAGATAACCAGATAAAAATATAAAAAATAGTGTATAATTTAAATTCAGTTTTATGATTCAGAAGTAAATAATTTTAATTAAATATATTATGAACACATAAAATCAAATATATTAGTAGTTATATGAGCTACAGTGTTTTAATGTTTGTATATTTTTAATATATAAATGACATTTACAATTAAAAAAGGTTCGTCAATAATTTTACAAGATAAATTAAAAATTGTTGAGGGCCGTGAAATACATGGCGGTTTTATAAACTGTTTAATACCTATATTAGCTGCAGCAGCTGGACCAGTCTTAGCAAGTATTTTAAACAAAGTTGTTGATGTAATAGATGACAAAATAAAGGGTAAGTCATTATCAGATGTAAAATCCGGGAAGAGCAACACTCTGACATTAGAAATTCCTGGTCAACCTCCAATTCCTTTAAAGAAAACATTGTCTCAAATAGATAAAGACACAATAGAAAAAAATATTAGAGCACTCATGAATATGAACAATAAAGAGAATTCAGATTGTGAAGATGATATACCATCACTGTGTTTTGATAAAAGTAACAAGTTGAAAATAATCCAACAGAAGAAATTAAAAAAATATTAAATATACAAGATCCTAGATTATTTAAAACAAAATCATAGACGTTTTGTCTCTGATGTTAAATAACAAACATATAAAAATAATAAACACTACCAACCACAATTTTCATCATTAGAATTTTGAAATTTATAATTATTATGAGTTACTGTATAACTTTTTGGAATTAGAAATTTTTCTGGTAGTGATTTACCAAATGAATCAAAGAAATTAATAAATTTATTAGTACTATCTACATACATAGCAACCCAATGAGTACCAGTATTTCAATCTAAATTAAAAATATGTATACTTATTCGCGATTCTTCGCTCAGTCCATGACGTTAAATTATCTATTCCGTATGTTAACTATTTATCTGAACTTATGTTTAATTCCTCGTTTGTAATTAATTTAAAAATATTTTCCAAGTCAATATTTGATAATACTATCTTATTATCACTTTTACATTTATCAATTAAACAATTCAAAATAATATTATGTGAAGCTTTGACGTTTGTATTCTTCATTTATAATACTTTGAATAATTGTTGAATATACGTCTGTGACTGAGAAGCGAAGCTTTGATTATCACTTATAACGTTTGTTTTTTAGCACCATCTGCGCCTGCATTTTTATATGCTTTATAAATAACATCTGTATTCCTAATATTATTTTTATATTCATCATCAGTATTTTTACCAACTGATTTCAATCTGTTTTTATATTCTCTAAAGGATTTGTAATCACATAATTTTGTTGGAACCAAATAATATTTTTATTAATAGTATAAAATCCAGTTTTACTGTAATTATTTAGAAATTTATTAATTGTTTTATCATCAAGAGTAATATAATTTTCTAAACCATTTATTACACTTTTATGATAATTATTTCACTATAACTTGATTTCATTCCAGCTGGTATAAATGTACCAGTTTGTTGAATATATATTACATGTTATTGTCTATGTCTTTCTTCTGTGAAAAATTTTTCTGCTAAATCTGTTATACCATTTTTCTTATGTGCATCATCAAATATATTAAGACTGTGTGTTCTTAATTCATTTGGAATACTATCTTTTTCGTATCGATATATATTAAAATAAATAAAAGCTTCTTTACATAATTCTTTAATTACTTGAATATCTTTTTCCAATTCATTTCCATTAGATAAAAAATAATTTATTTCTAAAATAGATTTTCTTTCCATACCAAATATTTCTCGAGCAATTGTTGATTTACCAGATCCTGATGGGCCTATAATTATTATTCTTTGTTCGTGATAATAGGTTTGTTCGGACCATGCAGTTCTGGAACTGCAAATTCTGAGAACTAGTAATTCAAGATCCGTTCGGAACAGTTCTCGATAATAGGTATTTCATCATCAATCGTTATTTCATAGCAACTTTGCAAATGTAAAATTTTTAACGAAAAATCGCCATATCTCAGAAACAGTTGAAAATCGACAAATATAAATTAATGTCAGTTTAATCAGTTCTTCAAGGGCTATCGTAAAACGTAAAAAATGCATAGCATTCCATTTAAAAAAACATAAGTTTGTGTTGGTTCGTCGTCAGCGAACACTCTGTATAAATGAAAATATTTTTAAATTGTAGATCTTATGATTATCTACAATTTTTGTATTAAAATTTATTCGCTAACTATATATATTAGATACCAATAATGGACTTTACCTGGGACATCCGGTATATGGATTTAATAATGTTTAATATAGCTGAATTAATTATTCGAAAATAAACGCTTGGCTCAGTTTCACAACTTCTTTATTAGATACACTAACAATTTTGTTTCGGCTATGAGGCCATTATCAAAGAGTTATCTAGAACTAAACTTATTCTACTTAAGGGTTAACTTATATACCTGTGTTCATTATGGGTGGGAGACTATGGGTAATTGATATTTAAAATTACATCGATATAGGGGGTATTTACAAATTCTAATTGTGTGTTTGTGATAACTCGATTTTGTTTTTTGGGCTTTTTTAATTTCAAAAATCTCTAATATATTTAACTTTTTACTTTTTACTACATTATGAATGAGGTTACAGCTATTTACATCTGGTACGTGGTTGTTCTCTATACAATGTTCTGCAAATCCAGTGTGTTTAACACTATATTTTATATCTCTAATATGTTTTGTTACACGTGTATTAATACCTCTGCCACTTTGTCCAATGTAAATAGCTTCACAATCCTGGCATTTTATGGAATATACTCCTGGTTTATCTAAGTTATCCATTTTATCTTTAGCATTATTCAACAATGTACCTAGATTTACTTTATTCATCCACACTATGTTAATATTTAGTTTCTTTAGTAATTTGTTTATTTTCTGTGTTGTGGGAGGGATATAAGTGAAATAACCCATTGTTAGCTAATGTATACATAGACCACCTAGAACGAGAACTATTTAAGATGAATAATACCGTTACAAAACAAATACACTATTGGGTTAGGTATGTCGATGACATTTTCTGTATTTGGAAGGGTACAGATAGACAATTAACAGAATTCCTAAAATTACTTAATACTCTAAACCCCAAAATACAGTTTACTATAGAAAAGGAACACAATAATACATTAAATTTTCTAGATATTACAATACACAAAAAAGACAACAAGTTATTATTTACAATATATAGAAAACCAACATTTTCAGACAACATATTACACGCTAACGCAAATCAATCACAAAAAATTAACATGTCAACTTTCCATAGCTACATACACAGAGCAATGAACATACCACTGAATAAGGAAGCCTTTAACAATGAAATGAACACAATTAAAGTAATAGCAAAAAATAATGGTTACAGCCCAAATATCATTGATAATTTACTAAAACATAAAGAAAGAAAATCACTCCAAAAATTGTTATACCCGGAAATAAAAGATGTAGATAAACCTAGGTGGCATGTAATCACTTATATCCCTCCCATAACACAGAAAATAAACAAATTACTAAAGAAACTAAATATTAACATAGTGTGGATAAATAAAGTAAATCTAGGTACATTGTTGAATAATGCTAAAGATAAAATGGATAACTTAGATAAACCAGGAGTATATTCCATAAAATGCCAGGATTGTGAAGCTATTTACATTGGACAAAGTGGCAGAGGTATTAATACACGTGTAACAGAACATATTAGAGCGTAACCTACGAGAAAGTACAGGCCGCGAACAAGCAATCGTGACGTCACGAAAGCCGGCTGACAATTGCGAAAAGTAAAATACCCAACATAGAGACAATTCTATATTTGTGAGTAAAACTGAATATTATTTCAACAAAGGAACTTATTATGATAAAAAACAATGAACAGGGTTTTCACGTCACCGTTGAGGTACCCATAATACACGCGTTGGCTCTTATGGAGGCCTCGCCAATAGCCCTATCTCCATGCGTTAATGTGTTTTATAACTACTTAACTATTAAATTTAATCAGTTTTCTCTTGGATAGATCCATGTTTTGGGTGTTAATTTTGTCGTTGATTATTTTTGAATAGTTATTAAGAAATATATTGGCAAGAACATGACTATTTTTTAACAATATCGACTTCAACGTTTTGCTGCATAAAATACATTTCTCATTGATTTCTTCTACATATTTTTCCAATTTTAACATTGTCAATTCCCGTAAAATAATCCTTTGTTTACCTGTTTTTAGAAATTCAGTTTCATATTTATCTGAAATAAGCTCACTAAATATCTGATACGCCTGAATAGAGACTTCAAAGAATAATTCAGATGGTTGTTTTAGAGCTCCTCTTGTTAAATTTTTCAAATATTTGCTAATATCTGCAGAGTCATTTTCACCACAATTGGTAAAATTTATAACAAAATCTGAATTGGTAGTAATGGATGTTAAACAATTGTCACAACCATTAACAAACTTAATTAGTGAATGTGCAATTAAATCATCTCCCAATATCCACGAAAACTTTGAAGGGATAATTTTACTGTTACAAAAAAAAGCAACTTTCAGATCTCTAAATATTTTGAAACCTAACGTGATTGTTGGACACGCATTTGAATCACAATCAACTTTAAAAAAAATGTATAACATTTGCAGTAATTTTATAAACAAAATCAAACAAATGTTTCTCTTTAAATTTCAATAAAAAGTTGTCAAAATCTAATATATCATCATCGCGACTCCACGCCTGAAAAACGGTTTCGTCTCGATCTAGTATCTCCTGTCGTCTTTCGTCTGGATGTTTTCGTTTTTTTGGGGATTTTTTTGTCATGTATGAGGGTTGATTTGGAAATATTGAAGGGACAGCGTTTTTAATTAGTGCTGGCTTTTTTCTTGGCACCTCTAATACAGATCCATCGTTTCTGGTTATTTTATCAATTGTTATAACCGATGACTCTGAGAAATGTTTAATACATACTACTGAATGTTTTGTTGGATTAAATGACTCTCTATGAATGCATTTAATCCACGTTTTTTTCAACTCTTCATCTTTTGGAAAAGAAAAGACGGACACATACGTATGGGTACTATCGTAATTGCTTGTGCAATTAGGCACGCAGCATTTATCAGGCATTTTTAATTAAATGAACAAGATTCACTCAGGTATCTAGTCAAACTGTTGGCGTTCTTGATTAACTAATTATTTTATATAAACGACACAACCATATTATAAACGACACCACCCGAAAGTTATTTATAAGTAATAAAACAACGTTCACATACAAAATTTACCAGCGGCCATATTTGCTAACCCACAAACTCGGCACTCCACAATTGAGAAACACTCTCTTTTCACTGATTTTACAAATTATCTGCACATAAATCAGGTAAATCTGAAATTCTACACCTTTAACTTATCACTTTAACTTATTTGAAGTTCTTTATGAGGGTTTTTGAAAGAAAAACTTGCGAAATCTAGTTCACGCGACTGGGATGTGCGATCACGGCAAATCTAAACTGTAATGCTAGTCAGCCGGCATTCGTGACGTCAGATCACGTGACACAAGCTTTGTTCCAGGCCTCTATATCACGGAGGTTACGATTAGAGATATAAAATATAGTGTTAAACACACTGGATTTGCAGAACATTGTATAGAGAACAACCACGTACCAGATGTAAATAGCTGTAACCTCATTCATAATGTAGTAAAAAGTTAAATATATTAGAGATTTTTGAAATTAAAAAAGCCCAAAAACAAAATCGAGTTATCACAAACACACAATTAGAATTTGTAAATACCCCCTATATCGATGTAATTTTAAATATCAATTATCCATATCCTCCCACCCATAATGAACACAGGTATATAAGTTAACCCTTAAGTAGAATAAGTTTAGTTCTAGATAACTCTTTGATAATGGCCTCATAGCCGAAACAATTGTTAGTGTATCTAATAAAGAAGTTGTGAAACTGAGCCAAGCGTTTATTTTCGAATAATTAATTAAGTTAGTACAAAATGTTTCACCAAGAAATATCTGCGAAGTCAACCAATGAAAAAAAAAAGTTTAATATAGCATAAATTTCATAATCTTGATCGTTTGTTGGGTTGCATACATGATTTTATTTATTTTATAGCTATCTCGATTTTAAAAAATAAACATAAGATAAAAAATACTTACATTGCAAATATTTGTGTGATTCGTTGACCTTTAGTAAATTAATATTATTATTCGTAATATTTAAAGAATATTTTCTTACAAAGTTACCTAAAATAAAAAATTCTAGTTTTAGATTCCTGTGTCTTAAATAATTGAAAACATTTAATGAACTTACTGTTATCATAAATATCTTGCTTAAATTTATAATAATAAACAGATTTGCAGTGATGATTTACTACTGCTTGTTTTATATGACCTGAAAAGAAAATTCTTATCAATATGATATCTAATCTTGATTTTTCAAATTTCGGCGCTCTTTACACAATACCAACCTATGAATTTTGTGCGATAAATCATTATTGTAATTTGCAATTGCTCTATAGAAATAATGCAGAGTAATGCATGATAATTTATTGGAAGACAATTATAATCAATCAGTAACCTTATCTTATATACTTAGCTCGAAAACAAATAAAATTTCCTGATTATTTTCTACAATGACTTGAGAAAAGATGAAGTTATATACTTACTTCATGAAACCATTTGAAATAACTATAAACTTGAGTACCTAAAATAAGAGGTTATAGTTGTTATAGTCACTGCTGCATTATATCCTGTACCTGTTATTGATAATATAGTAACAGTGTTCGGCTAATCCCAGATACTGCGATATGGTTCCGAGGGACTATCGGTTAATAGATGTCAGTGCATGGAATGATTTGTATCTAATTTAGAATTCTGTAATTGTTTGGGTATACAAATTTGAAATATAATAACAAAATGTAAATGAATGGTATTTTATTTATAAGTACTTTGTTATAGGTATTGATTGCATTGTTATTTGCATTTTCATCAATATTTTCACATAAGTGGGCAAATTTAGTGCTTTAATGATAAATTGACTTTTAGGAACCTAAACATGTGCTGTATTCACCAATGTAGCAAAAATTACTGAAGTAGGTACATTATAATTAACGAGGATTATATTATCTACCAGGTATGAAGGAAAAGTGTTCGGAGAAAAGTAATATTTTATTTTTTATCATATGATTAACGATCACACATATTCTAATATGTTTTCAATAAGTCTACGCCTAGAAAAATCATTAAAAAAAATTATTTGACAAGTTCACAATTTTCTTTTATCCCTTTTGCAGATATTTATCCGCCATCAGCTTCTCGGTTTTATTTTTGGCGGCCAAGAGCTATTGCGGACTCACTGCATGCGTGAATTCTCGTTTTGTGCATCATCACTTATTATAATTTTCGAAAAAGTTTTTTGTCGTCAGCCTACCCACCAATTTTATTCGCAAATGTGTTACCGAAACAGCTTTTTTGTTCGGAAGCCAACGGGTCGAACTTTATTCATTCAGCAATCACTGAAACTCTTAATTCATCGATTCGCTAAGACAAATGTTTCAATTTTCATTATAATTTTGTTGGTTCTTGCTTCAACAGGCATTCTGCATCTTAGGCCACCTTCCCTTGATTCCCTACCCATTGACATTATCCGAATCAAAATTTTATAGTAAAATATGATGACGCATCTTCCTCCACATGTATTATTCATCATATGATTGGGATTCTTGGGATCATTTCATTGACTCTCGAAGAATTTTATTACGTTTCTATGTTCTACCTGAATTCTACATTTATTTGTTAATTAAGGCTACACAAAAACAACTACACATTTTGGACGCGAAACATATTTGGTCAATAAATATCAAAATGTTACAACTACTTGACATGGAAAATATACCACTTGTTATCGTCATGGATAGGTATACAATACAAAATAAAAAAAACAGTGTGTATCAGCAAATGGAATAAATTCGATAATAAATAAATGGGGGCGTGTTCGAAAAAACGCTCGGACACGTCGATTGGTATTTTTAGTTGTGCATTTTTTTCAACAGAAACATTTTATACATAGTGTGTCATGTAACAGTGGCCAATACCAACTTTTTTATTTTAAATGCGACACCTTGTATATTATTCAATTTTTGGATTCTTTAGAAAATTCTGGACTTATTTTCTGATTTATTGCAAAAATCAACCTTCAAGAGAGTACATTATTTGATTAGAGAAATTCCACATTCAAAAACTAATAAATAATCTGTTTATTTCTTGATAATATAAAAAACACAAAAAAACATGCCTTTTTACCGATATGAACAGAAATGCCCGAAATAACAATTCTACAGATGACTGGTTATGGAGATAACACACGGACACAAATGGAAGTTGCTCGCTTATTTCATGAAAAATGTTCAAACTTGCCGCCTATATCCAAAAAGACAATTAGTAAAATAGAAAAGCAGTTTCGCGAGCTTGGACATGTAAGGCAGATAAAAAAAGCAGCTGCCAATGCAATAAGTGATGATAACAAATTGGATATTATACTTGAGTTTATTTATTATTCATCGATTATTCCAGTGGCGGCTAAGACTGATTCGTTTATTATCGATGATATACTCCCAGATGCAGAGCATATCACCGATAATAAACGAATCAGTCTTGTCTATGTACGCGAAGCCCCAAAACGTACTCACCAGCCGCGCCTGGATTATTCGAACATTAAAAGAAAATAAAATGCATCCCTATAAAGTGATACCAACTCAGGAACTCATGGAAGATGATTTTGATAGGAGACCGTATTTTTGTGAACAAATGATGGCAATGTTAGATAACAATGTGATCCAATTAGAACATGTTTTGTTTTCTGATGAGTGTACCTTTACATTTCACGGTCATGCTAATCGTCAAAATTGCCGCTATTGGTCGAGGGAAAATCGTCACTGGATGAGAGAAGAACATACACAATATCTTGTAAAGGTTAATGTTTGGGCAAGAATTGTTGGAGATCATATCATAGGTCCTTTTTTCATTGATGGCAATTTGAATAGCGATAATTATTTAGCAATACAAAATAATGTAGTGCCAACTTTGACAAACTTATATCCCGATCCAGCAAACGTACACGTTCCAGCGAATATGAGATGGTTTCAGCAAGATGGAGCACCGCCCCATTACTATTGAATGGCCAGCGCGATCCTCTGATCTGACGTCATTAGACTTCTTCTTATAGGAATATGCTTTTGACATATCCCCATAAGAATACTACACATACATAACTAAACCCCTCGACTTAGCTAACTTAAGAAGACGAATAACGCTTGCGAGTAGATCGGTCCCGCCTGAGATGTTGAGTAATGTTAGAAGGATTTTCTATTTAAGATTAAGAGAAAGTTTTTGAACATTGTTTCCATTAAAGGCTGTACAGCTTCCTCGAAAAATACGAGGTATTATCATCGTGTCAGCACGGATTTCGAAAGGCTAAATCTACTATTACAGCTACGGAACAAATAATCAATGCAGTCTGTGAGGGTTTAAACAACAGACGGAATGTTCTAGGACTATTTTACGACTTCAGTAGGGCATTCGATTCTGTTGACCATCAGCTACTGGCACAAAAATTGCATGGTATAGGAGTGAGTGGTGTTGCATATGAGTGCGGGTCCTCTCATATTTGGGGGGCCGGGATCATGTTGTGGTGGTAAATGGCTTACGCTCAGGAAGGAGGTGCATGGAGAAAGGGGTACCACAGGGCACTGTATTGGGTCCGCTGCTCTTCTCGATCATGATTAATGACTTACCATCAGTGTGCGCATCAACAGCTTCCGTCAGTGTTTATGCGGATGATACCAGTGCTGTCATAACAGATTCTAGTACACATGGTCTAGTAGTGTCAGCTTATAATAACATAACAGAAATTCAAATGTAGTGTAAAAACAACGGTATCCTACTGAATACAAACAAGACGCAGATGATGCAGTTCTATCCTATAAATCATCATGTTGATAGAAGTTTGCTGGTTTACGTGGATCGGAGCTCGTTGCAACATGTCCACAGTGCAAGAGTGTTGGGATTAACCTTGGACGACAAACTAACATGGAACGAACATGTAAGTCAACTTTCCAGTAAATTGAGTGGTGTTGTGTATCTGTTCAAAACTATAAGATCCACGGTTTCAAGTTTGGTGCTTAAACACATGTACTTCGGTTTGGTACAGTCTATCATCTCATACGGGTTGGTTTTTTGGGGTAATACTGCGCAAGTAGAAACGATTTTCAAAGTACAGAAAAAAATTGTGCGGATTATGGATGGTGTACACCCACTGACACATTGTGAGCCCCTGTTCAAAAAGTTCAAGATAATGACTATTTACTCGTTATACATGTACAAACTGATAATGCACATAAGAAACAGTGATATTAAGAAAAACAAAGACTATCACTCCTATAATACTAGGGGCAGTGAATTTCTACGACCGACTTTTCAGCGACTGTGCGTATCACATCGTAGAGCAGACTATATGGGATCTTTGTGTTTTAATAAACTGCCTACGGACATACAAAATGAAACTAACGTTAAGGTCTTTCAAAGAAAATGTTCACAGTTTTTCATGAATAATCCTTTTTATTCGGTCTCACAATTCATAGATAATTAATGTTTTGTTATATATGTATGACATGCCTAATAATGTATGTACACTATTATTGTATCTTCACTCGAAAGGTAAATAAATATTATTATTATTATTATTATTAGGATGTCGCCAAGACGTTCGCGGCGAGCATATTGAACATCTCCTAGACTGACATTAATTTTTTTTTACATTATCAAGAAATAAGCACATTACTTATTACTTTTTGAGTGTGTTGTAGCGAATTTCTGTAATCAAATAATTTTCCGTCTTTAATGTTAATTTTTGCAATAAATCTGAAAACACTTAATATTTCCGAAATAGTTGAAGATAGGTATAGGACATTGTATATGAAACATGTCTAGAATTTTCTGAAGAATTCAAAAATTGAATAATATACAGGATGTTGCATTTAAAATAAGAAAGTTGGTATTGGCCACTGTTACATGACACCCTGTATAAAAAGTTTCTGTTGAAAAACATGCACAACTAA
This sequence comes from Amphimallon solstitiale, assembly GCA_963170755.1. Classification (NCBI taxonomy): domain Eukaryota; kingdom Metazoa; phylum Arthropoda; class Insecta; order Coleoptera; family Scarabaeidae; genus Amphimallon; species Amphimallon solstitiale. Next base: position 52,873,374 of record OY720681.1, on the reverse strand, counting down.
AAATACCAATCGACGTGTCTGAGAGTTTTTTCTAACACGCCCCCATTTATTTATTTTCGAATTTATTCCATTTGGCTGATACCAGTGTATAACCAGAGAAAAACGATCAACAAGAAGCGACAAGGCGTTACAAATATGTCCCTGATTCTTAGTGTGCTGCAGTGGCGGCTGAGTTCGTTTAGATCCAATTACATAGACAAGACTGATTTGTTTATTATCGGTGATATGCTCGGCATCTGGGAATATATCACCGATAATAAACGAATCAGTCTTGTCTATGTAATTGCCCCACCGAAACGAATTCACCAGCCGCGATTGGTGTGCGAAGCGGGTTTGGTTATCATTGCCACGCGGTCGTCTAGCCTGACTTACTTAAGTATGATTATAATATATGAATCGTATACTTCAAACATATTAATTAGCATTTTGTAAATTTTAGAAGAATCAAGGAACTGTGTCGGTCATTTGTTTTTGCCAGTATCGCAAATTTATATAACAGACGATTTTTTGGCATTAAATAGAGTGTAGAAAAGTTGCAGAAAAACACCACATCATTTGAAAGATATTACCTAAAATGTTTTTTAAACAAACGCACCGCATCGCTTTTAATTTTTCTGATGATGTTTATTGATTTGACTCAAACAACCACTTTTTTTGGGATTTAAAATTCGACCACAATGCTTCCTCTAACATTCGTATATATTAATTTCATTCATTTTATGTGTAAAATTTTAATACATTTTATAATTCCAACATCTTATTAAAATTTAATATTATTACAACAATTTGTTTTGTGTATTTGCCCATGTATTATGGGAGCAACATTACCCGCGCTTTTGTCAGTGTAAATATAAATACGTTTTCTCACTGTACATGCTGGTTGTTTATCACTCAAATAGGACTATATTGTCGCTTCTCGTTAATCTTTTTCTCTGATATAACTATGCAGAATAAAACAAAGTTAGGTTTTGCATAATTTGTTTTTATTTTTAAAATAACAACAATGTCATTTGTTTTGCTAAAAAAAGTATATTGTTTTCTATTTCGGTTCTAGAAAGTTCACTTTATGAAATTTGTTTTAGTCATAAAACATAAGTACTGGGATGACGAAAATTTTCGACCTCGAGATTTTTGCAGATATACTCTGTTTTTTAGTTCCGCGGAATACCAAGTAGAGGCATATGTATACTGTGCAATATATAGTAGTAGTTTACTACAGTTAAAAAAAATCAAAATATGCTAATATCTCGTCAACTACTAAGTTAACAAATTTGTAAAACATGCAAAAGTGTTGAAAAGTGAATTTGACAAAGATTCTATAAAAAAAGTTCCTACCGAAAGTATTTAAAAAAAAAAATTCGGGCCGGAAGTAACACTTTTATCCAATTATGATTTAAATAAATAACTTGTTTTATTGAACCCAGTTACGCAACAGTATTATATCAAACACACATATTACATTTACAATTAATACCTACAAATGTTTTGCTTTCATGTGACCTTTAAAATTATTCATGTAATTTGTTTTATAACAACATTTGTCACATTTATAATCAAATTCTTCAAGATGTTTTGTTTTTATATGTCTCTTTAAATTAATTTTTTGGTTAGTCTTAAACCCGCACAACTCACATTTATGATCGTACTCTTTCAAATGTTTCGTTTTTGTGTGTTTTTCGAAATCAATTTTGCGATTTGTGGTATATGCACATTTGCCACATTTAAAATCAAATTTCGTCAAATGTTTCGTATTTACATGCACTAGTAGATTTTTATTGTGGTTTGTTCTAAATTCACATGAACCACATTTATATTTAAATTCTTTCAAATGTATTGTTTTTATATGAGCCTTTAAATCATATTTATGGTTTGTTCTATATTCACACGAGTCACATTTATATTTAAATTCGTTCAAATGAATTGTTTTTAAATGGATTTTAAAATTATGTTTTTGATTTGTTGTAAATTCACAGTAGTCACACTTATAATCGAATTCTTTCAAGTGTTGCGTTTTTACATGAGATTGCAAACGAATTTTGCGATTGGTTCCAAATTCACATAAATCACATCTATGATCAAATTTCTTCAAATGTTTCGTTTTGATATGTGATTCTAAATTACTTTTGTTGTTTGTTCTAAATTCACATAAGTCGCATCTATAATCAAATTCTTCAAGATGTTGCGTTTTTACATGGTATTCAAAACAATATTTGCGGTTGGTTCTAAATTCACATAAATCACATTTATGACGAAATTCTTTCAGATGTTGCGTTTTTATATGATCTTTTAAATTACTTTTACAATTTGTTCTAAATTCACATGAGCTACATTTGTAATCAAACTCTTTCAAATGTATTGTCTTTATATGTGTTTCTAAACGAAATTTCCTGTTTGTTTTAAACTCGCATTTGTCACAATTATAATCAAATTTTTTCAAATGCTTTGTTTTTACATGTCTTTTTAAATCAATTTTGTAATTTGTTCTAAATTCACATGAGTCACATTTGTAATCAAATTCTTTCAAATGCTTTGTTTTTATGTGTCTTTTTAAATATATTTTGTAGTTTGTTCTAAATTTGCATGAATCACATTTATAATTAAATTGCTTTAAATGTTCCGCTTTCATATGTTCGTCGAAATGTATTGTCTTTGTATGTTTTTTAAAAGTGCGTTTGGTATTTGTTCTAAATGAGCATTTCTCACATTTATAATTACATTTTTTCAAATGTGTGGTTTTTAGATGTTTTTTTATACATTGTTTGTATTTTGTTCGGAATTCACACAGTGAACATTTAAATCGTTTCATTTGACCTTGTGAGTTTGATTCTTTTATATTTATGTGTTCGTTTACATAATCGCTGGTGGAATATCCTTGGTCTTTTTTTCCACTAATAAAAACGTTTGTATTTTTCACGTGTAACCTGAGGGATTCCTTGATGTTCATTCGACTATAACACATTCCACATTTACATGTTTTCCCTTGATGATGCTGGTTGTTACTGTGCTGCTTGGAATTTGTATTATAGTTTGTCCTGCGCTTAGTCTGAGCACATCTGTACATTTGCGAGGCGATTATTTTGCCTTCTTGAACCTCTGCTGCATGATTGGCCCGTGTCGATGGAATGCATTTCCTGAAAAGAAAGAAATATTTGTAATCTCATTCTTTTACTTTCTTATACGTAGTATAAGGAAGTATTGCGATGATGAAAATTTTCGACCTCGAGATTTTTGCAGATGTCCACGTTTTGAAGTGCCCTGATACCGAAAAAGTGGTTTTAAAAAACTCTCTCTCTCTCTCTCTCGAATTCCTCCCGGAAGTTTTTTCAAATATTTTGCAATAAAACTTAATTTTCAATAACTTTTGTATAACATTTTTTTTTGCTAAATGTAAATTCAGCATTCTATATATATATTTATCAAGATTACAAAAGTATTTAGAGTTGGATTTGGAATATTTTTTGTATAAATGTAATTTCAAAATACGGACCGGAAGTAACACTTTTACGCTTAGCGAGTAGTGCTTTCTTTCGAATATCTCGCAAAGTATGCATTCTATAGAGATTTATTAAGAGAATAGAAGTGTTTATAATAGGATTTTGAATAATCTTTATAAATTTTTTTTTAAAAAATCTCTTTTGAAACTCTCATACATATAAGAAAGTCATGTGGTGGCCACACCTCATTTTTTAAAATTAAACTTCTATATTTATTAGTGACTTAAATCAAAGGTAATAAACTAACTTTCTAAGTATAACTACCTACGGGAGCGAGAGTTCTTGTCTAATAGCCGTTTTCATAGCAATATTTAAGTCTTAACTTTAACTATCAGTTAAAGTACTTTGTATTTCACAGATTCTGATACAGCTTTAGAATGGAGTAGATGGCGCTACAATTTGAACACAATTTATACACAATAAGCTTTATATTATGAAAAAAAAACATAACATACGTTTTGCTATTATATGGATGTCATTTGCTAAAACATATTGCTATAACGCCCACACACAAAAAAATATTTGCTTGTTTCAAATATATCTGCTTCATTTTGAACATATCATTTGTTCCCATATAAGCAAACAAATCACACAATTAAATTAAGAATAATAATTTCTTGCTTATAAGTAATTGTTCTTTTTATATCGAATAAATTATAAGTTCAATGTGAATAAAACAAGATATATTGCTTCGAAATTATGATGTTTTAAATTGAAATAAAAGCGTATTCTTCAACTGAGAATATAATATCTCAAACTAAAGTTAAGAAAGCATTATTTTAAGGTACTCCTATATTTACAATAATCATTCGATATGTTCAAAATATTATAATTGAAGAATATAATAGTCTTCTATGGAGAATATTGTTTATTTATATCAAAAACAGTTATACTTGAAATGATTAAATTTCTGCTTGAATTTAGACTATTAAGGATTTGCTTTAACCTGTTCATATATTTACTTTAAATATATCAAGCGTTCAAAGGAAGTAGGATGTATATTCAGTTTAAAAGGATTATTTTCGATATTTATATATATCGACCTACATTTCATTTTTTTACTGATAATTTCTGTATTATATTCTATTATACTGTATTGATAATGCCAATGGACTGCATTATATATATATATATATATATATATATACTAATAATAATAATAATAATAGCAGTTTATTGGCATTACCAGTAACAGAAAGAATACAGAAAGTATCAGCAAAAAAAAGAAATGTAGATAAAGATAAATATCGCAAATATCCTATTAAACACAAAGAATTCATTAGGTATGTATATATTATTAATTGGCTGTACTTATTACTAGTTATTTTCCCTAGGTTTGGTCATAGAGTATTTTATTTTTACTTATCTTCTCATTCTGTATGTGTACTGTAAACAAAACTCGTTTCAAAAATAAAGTAGGTATTTACTATAAATACAGAAAATAAACCTTTGAAATTCAATACCTATACAATTAAGTAGACAAAGTATATTGACCGACTTAGATGAACTTACTGTAATAATTTTTTTATTTAAAGATAACATAAATCATATACTATAACAAAAATTTGGAGATAAATGTACTGAAAGAAAATAATAGAACTAGAAGAATAATGCTTTATTAATTAATAATAAGTTAAATACAATATTAGAAACAAGAAGAGTTTGAGATGTCATTAATTGGTTTAGTAATAATAATAAACATAATTATTAACTTAAAATTAAAAAAATAATAATGGTTACTCGCTACCCGAGAATAGCCGTGACACATGCGAACAATCTTAACTTATTGTTGATAATAATAATCTGAAATTTACATAAATTCAAATTTAAGGAGAGAAATCAAAGGAAACATACACATAAACATTTAACAATAATACAATAGGCACATTTTCTACTTCTATACTATATAAGAGAGGCAACTGAAAACGTCACAATAGAAAAGATGACATACTATTATTTAAATCACATAATCTTGTAATGATAAAACAAATGCAAATCAAAATCTCTTGATATGTTCTATTTATAAATAAACTTATATCATTCGTAAAACATAGTCCAATTTAAAAAATAACGACTTTGGAAATAAACCAATAGTTAACTGAAATTATAGTAAGGTAACAATCTGTTCAATCATGGAGAATACAAAACAAGAACTGTGAACCAAAAGCTTGTGATGTCGTCAGACTCTAGAAGTCAAATTTCAAGATACAAAATAAAACTTAAATATATTCCAGATAACAAAGCAAAGTATTTCTATAAATCTAAAACTGGATCGTCACAGAAAATACAAAAACAAAAGGACATATTAAACATAGTGTTAATATATGGATGCAGAAATATACATTTCATTATTGGATATTTTATGTAATACAGTAGGCACTTTAGAAAAAATATCTGATATATTTAATAAAATTAACTCGTAATTTTGACAAGATACTTGGTAAGATTTAAAATGCTGTGAATACGTATTAGTTGCAAAAGATTGACAAAAAAAATAAACACTCTTACAGTTATTTTTTTTTACGAAAATATATTTAATTTTGCAGAATAATGGCTTATCTTCACTCATTTTATATAATAGTATACTGTTATAATTATATCTTATGCATTCAATTTCATACCAATAAACAGAAAAATAATCATTTAAATCAATAGCAGAACTTACTAAAGTATTTACTTCTCGTAAAGTACATGGGGAACCGTAATCGATATTTTCAAGAGAACTACGCTTTGCCATAAATCTGTAACACGATTTCAGTTGCAAACGAACGGCTAAAGAATATGGCAAATTTTTTCTGCATCTTATATAATGAGACGTGGCTTTCAAATCTTTATGTTTAGCTTCGTATCGCATACTAGAAACTAAAACTGGTGGACCAATTTTCTCTATTATACGTGGATAATGTAACAAAAAATGATGCTTAGGCTTTAACTTTGTATCAAAGAGCGAAATATATAAAGAATGATGTTCTTGAATAAGACAATTGAGCAACTCTAAAGTAGGCTTACTTATTTCTGGACTATTTAAAATATCAGTAATATCTAGTAATATTAAATAAAAGTTCCAAGTATTATTTTGTTGTGGTACCAAATCTCCTACCGCAAATCTAAAGTTTCGCACTAGAGCTAACATTTCTGAAGCTGAAAAGATGATACTACCCCTACTGATATGGTCTTTTGTTATTGTTGGCGGAATATTTTTCTCGTAACACTCATAATCAAGATACTGCAATCTAGAATTCAACAAATCAAGGGTGAAGAAATTTTCATTAATTAAGTTTTTTATTATTAATGCCATATCATATCTATGAATACCCTCATATAAATCATGCATAACATCGCAACACATATTATCATACATGTGAAAATTTTGTAGTTCATGCCATATACAGTTTTCTTTTAAACCTATCTTTTTCAATAAATCGTCGTTATAATTATTTCTATTTCTTATTAGTTCAATATTTTCAACAATCTGGCTTTCTGAAACGTTTTTAGAAGTAGTACAAAAACGACAAAAAAACTTAGCAGAGAAGCTTTCAGTACAGCCCAGTATTGAATGAAGTCCTAGATTATCGCCCAAAATTAAAATTACTGAAAAGTGGACAGTTTTTATTTTACCGTTAATTGTTATATTTATGCCACAACTTTCTAGATATTTGAGTTCCTCAATTAACTTTCCGAACATAATTTTGTTACCAAACTTATTTCTATCGTGACTATAGAATATTTGAGCCAGGAATATATTTTCTAATTTGGTTATATATTGTGGGGGCAGTGTGGCGATAGTATAATAAATAACACCTATTTTATAGCATCCAGCCTTACTACCAAGAGGGTTACCAGTTTCGAAATCATCGAAATATAAAAGCAACGGAAAAATAGTTTTACCTCTATCACGATTGAGACTTTGATATATTGAACCATTCACAACATTCGACATTGGATTGTTTACATTTTCATTATTCAGTAAGTTTTCTTGATAAGTTAATATTGTATCATACATATTCGGAATTTCCAAAAAAGCTTTCAATGTTTTCTCTACAGGTATATAGTAAGCTACACAATTTTTTACAACTAAAGCAACTTTATCAGCAGTTTGTTTTCTTTGACAGCTAGTTCCTAACTTATGCTCTACTGGTTTTATAAAACAATTACTGTTTTCAAAAAAAATAAATCTTTTGTATTCAGTCATAAGTGTCCCAAATGGATTTTCTATAGTATCTAACATATTATTCAGAATCTGAAAATTATCTATCGAGATACAAAGTTCACAAGTTTCTTTAATTATTGTCCTGAAACTTGAAATTATTCCAGAGGAAAATAAAATCTGTACGGACTCTATAATGTGTTGAATAGCATTTCTTGGTAAAGATAAATTATCATATAATTCAGAAATAAACTTTTGCACAGAATTATTAAATTTTGTTTGAAATTCTTTATAATTTTCGGAAATATTAGCGTTATTAAATGGAATGTTTAATCCTTTTTCTTGGGATTGAACTGCTTGGGATTTTACCAAATTTTCATTTGAATTTACTAATTCACTGTTATCACGCTTATTTTCTCGAGATATAGCTGAAGTAATATGGTGCTTCATTCTGATATGTTTCTTTAAATCATGCTTTCTATGGTACAATCTGTAACAGTTCAATATTGGACAAACGAAATGATCAGTCACATCATGAATATATTCCAAATGAAATGTATACTTCTCAAATGAAAGAAAGCTTTTACTACATATCAAGCACTTCAACATATTCTTACTTTCTTATACCAATTATTTATATGTGTATACATATACTCAAATTGAAATTTACAGAAAAATTATAAATATGTACACAAGTGTATTCTTATCATATGTGCTTATGAATTTGTCTGAGAGAAAATTGATAGAATATTTACTAAATTAGGAGAAATTACATCATTCTTAGTGTGAATATTGTACACGCACGTTTGTATAAGTGTGTAAATATATTGGGCTTCTATAGGATACTTTGCATTAAAAGCATGAAATATTTTGAAAAGCGTATCAAATGCATTCTTAGCTGTATCTAATTGTAAAAATATATTATCTATTACTATATAAAAGTTTTTTGGCTCTTGAATGGAAAGACCCTCATATAAAATATATGGCTGAATTGTTTGCTTTTTTGAATAAGCCTTCTCACTTTTCTTTCTTATGGCTTCTTCAATATCTCCAGGCGTCTGAAATATGTTCGTGTTTTATATTAATACATGTACAGTATGTTTCACATTAAATGTGAATCTGAAAATATTTTCTCAATTAATTTTCATTTAATTTACATAGATTCGCATTTAATTTACATATATATAATATGTTGTAATATATGTACAATATGTTGCAAATTAAATGCAAATTAAATAAAAATTAAATGAGAAAATATTTTCAAATTCGCATTTAATTTACAATATGTATACAATATGTTACAATACCTGTACAATGTGTTGCAAATTAAATACAAGTTAATTGAAAATTAAATTAGAAAGTATTTTCAAATGGATTCGCATTTAATTTGAAACATAGTGTACATACATCTAACAATATTATTACTACTATACCTTAGCTTGAACAATAATAGCTTCTACTGTTTCTAGAGTTGAGAATTTCCAATGTGTCCTTTTGGGAGAATTTATAACAAGTCTCCCTTTTGGGGGTATTAAATACGGTAGGGCTGTTAATTCTATAATAAATTTTGCATCTATAAAATATATAATATGTTATACACTGTAATGTAGGTATCTCTTTACTTACTATCATTATCAACTCCTGTTCGTGTTTCCAATAAATTTACTAATGTAGAATCTGTAATAGACGGCATTCGATTTACTAACGTTTCAAAAAAGAGATCCCAATCCGTCAATAATTTCAATTGGTGTTCAGGATATAATTTTCTAAAATCGTACTGTATCTGTAATGCAAACAATAGACGTATAAAAATCAACAAATATATTTTGTATGCTTATGTATATTTTATTTTAATTTTACACAGCATAATAAACGATTCTTGGATACTTATTGAAGAGTTATAAAAATCATAGTAACGGGGTTTATTAAGATAGGCCATCGAAAGCAGCACAGCCATATTTTGTAAGTAAATAATTAAAAAACCTTTTAGAACAAAAATTGACATATTCGAGCAATTTTATTTAAATCGATTAGTAACCATTAAATCTGGTCGAACTGTTTTGGTGGACCTTTCGTTAGAGTTTAAAAATTTTCTACTTACTAAGCTATCATTTTTTACTTTGCGCAATATCGGCCAACGCTCTAAGAAATCGTTTATATTATGGGTTTTATCACTATGACGTAAATCATATGTAACTTCCCATTTTTTTATAACTTCATCCCATGGTTCTGCATTGATTTGTAGCCATAACATATCCTGATTTTCAATATTTGAAAAGGGCGTGACGTCATGGGGTATTACATTTTCATCTAGACATTTTCTTTTTCTTTTGGGGACTGCTTCCTCACATTTATGGACTAAGTTACGGACTTTATCAACTAACTTTCCCTTTGCTAATATTGGCTTTCCACTTATGGATTCCGCCTTTTTTACAGGTGCTATAAAATATGTACCCATACATTCTGTTGAGAATAAAGTAATAATTTTAGCTCCTATTTTATTATATTCATCAGGTCTTAAGCGACTAAAATAAAATTTGTTAAATGCATATGTGTAAAAGCTTATATGTTCATATCTTACTTTCTTATTATGTATGCGTACAAGTGCTTAATAATTATGTCTACTAAACGAGTTCGCCTCGTGTTGTCTAAGCAGTTGTATGTATCGTGAAATTTAAGTATACTATTGCCCATAGGTGAGGTTTGTAGTAACGTTTTTAGATCGAAGTCTGGAAATTGCTCAAGTAAATAAGCAAGTTTTGAAGAAGTTTTTTCGATATTAATAACATCAAGCATTATGTTATCTTCGTTAAAACTTTCGTCTGAAGTTTGAATGGAAAGTGTTGTTGCTGGTGATGTAGGCTCATCGTTATCCTATAATTAAAATACTAATCAAATTCTCCATCAAAATATATTATAATCAGATAGTTTACCTTCTTTCTTAATTCTTTTATTTTAATTGAAATTAATCGTCTCATACCAAATGACTTTGGAACAAGCTCCTCCAGGTCATTGACAGATAGTTGTCTTAATACTTCGAAATTTATGTCATTTTCTACATGAAACAAAAACAAATTACTGTTTGTGTTCGATAGATATTTGTATTGTAAGATTAATTCGAAATAAAATCAAATAAATTAGTACATAGGTACACTGTTTGTGATATGTAATTATCAGTTTCAAGTTCAAGAATAAAATTATAGAAAAAAACTGGTCGATTTAAGTTGGATACCTATGTAAGATTGGACTTTTAGGATTGAACACAGAATTTAATGCCATATAGATAAAGTGGGTTTTATTTGAAAAGATAAATGACTGTCTTTGGCTTTTTTTACAAAAAAGTTGCAAATTAAATTATAAATGCTTTTATGGGCTTTATAAATTTACTTGAAATATGATATTTACAAAATATATATATGACGTCTACAAAAGTTGCGTAGGCGCAAGAAAAGAAAGGGTTTGTTGACACAAACAAATACGCGTATAAATGGTTTTTCTTTGTATCCCGCAATCTTATTTGATTTTAACGTTTTACATAATTGAAGCAAGAATGTTATTTTGTTATATATATATCTACTATTTTTTCAAAATAAACATAAAACTCTAATATTTTTTCTTGGTTAGGAAAGCAAATATTTGTTTCAATTTGTTTGTAGCAACAAATATAATTGTTTCATTCCGTGCGTGTTACCTATATTGCACTGCCTCTACCTCTATTTCATGTAGTCGGTAGATAATAAACTCGCCCAATAATATTGTGCAGTTCTAAAATAATACCAATTTGTCTATTTAGAAAAATCATCGTTTACACAAACGAAATAAAACCGACGTCACGCCCATACAATCCATAAGAGAAGTACACTTCATTTATTTGTTTTTGATAATACCAATAATGTGAATACATGGGCCTATGTTCAACCCCATTTGATCTTATACTTTATACATAATAATACACTTCTCTATGATTCATACCTACCTAGACATATATATATAAGTGCATAATTCATATGTAATCTAACCAAGTACTGTATTTTATAAAATTGAATACTGTATATTCTGAGTGATATGATGATATTACAATACCTTAAGCTGTATGGCATTTAAGATTTTAGTTTTAATGGCCTGCGGCGTCACTATACAGTTCAAATTGAGGTAAGTATAGCTAACTAACAAGGGAAACAACAGTTTTACTTACCAACAAAAATGTTTACCGTCTCTTGGTTGCACCCCCACTCTTTTAATAAATCTGAAACATTGTTTTCCATTTTATACTACGAATTGTTATTTTTGTAATATTGCACAACACTATAATATTTACTGGAATACTATGCATGCAAATGGCGTATGACCACATATGGAAGTTAACGACAATCACGTGATATGAAGAATTTTACGCGGAAACCAATAAAATTAGGCATCGTTCAAGAAAATGTGGTAGGGATGCTTTTTACAAGGACACCAGCGTATACCTACGTTAAATGAGAAATTAATTGATATTTGAAATAAAATTTCCAATAATTTCGATTTTAGTATGACACACATTCTTAATTTGAGAATATTTATATTTATTTCAATAATATTAATTTTGTTTTAAGCATACAATTTAAATATATATTTTTCTTTAAACAAATGTACACATATGTTTCACTCAATATTTGTATATTCAATCTGAGAAAAATATATTCAAACGGAGAAAATTTTTTGGAGTATATCTCATTTCTCAAACCAAATATACGTTTCTTTGTGTGCAGTATTATCAATTTATTAGAAGCAGTTTTACTTGAAAGACCTTTAAATTATATGCCCTTTTAAATGGGTGGTCTATATTATGAAGTACATTTAACCAGCATTTGACTAAATGTGATATTTTGAGCTGTTGGTAATGGTATTAGTACAAGTAATTCGTATTTAGCACATATGAACTCTCTGAAGTCGTCAGCAGTGTGCACGATTTCTAGTAGTTGTGTGGTACTTATTTGTGCTGATGCATACCTTGAACCTCTAACTGAATCATTGGTGAGAAACATTGTTGCTTGCATAATCATATTTAATATTCTTCAATTTAGCCTAAAATTTTGTTAAGACCTTCTTTCGTAAATCGAAATCTTTCAAAAAATTCATCATCGGATAATATGTTAAACGGTTGTGATATTGTTTTAAATATTTTTGGTGGTCTACTATGAATTATTTCCATTTATTCTACGGAAACAATTCTTGGTAGCGCTGTTCATAATAAAATGTTCTATAGTCTATTTTTTAATTAGGAGGAGTGTTTTTAAATTGAAGCGCCAAAAAGGAGGCTTGCTATTTGTCAGTTTTCGGGAAGAATTACAGTATGGAAATTTTACATCTTTACGGCCGCCATACTGTTACAACAGCTGTTGTTGTATACATCGTTAATTTTGTCAATGCGTTTCTGTTCAATTTTTTACGATCAATTTGCGTTATAATAGTAAAATAATTCTTTTAAGAACTGAATCGACTGATATACTCTCCGTGTAAAACATTCTCATAGCGTTTTTCTTGGATATGGAGGAAGTAGCAAGCACTTCTTGATCGCAAATATCCCTGTTGAGAAGGCGAAAATTTGTGATCTTAGGACATCTATCTGTTGTTGTGAAGCTGAATATAGTAAATATATTCAAAAAATTATGTGCTGATAACCCCAGAATGAGGATTACTGCTATTAAAATAATTAATGTTGTAAGCCGTTACTTTGTGATAATCAATATTAAAACAATAAAAACACATTTACAACAACGTGATACAACAAAGTAAATGTGTTTTTATTGTATTACTGCTATTGTCGCAAGAATATCGAGTATGATAGGTTAGTATTATAATACATTACCATCATTAGGTAATATATTATGTTATCTTGTTTTTAGGAGTGGCACGGTCTACTGTCTATCATACCATACCATAAAAGAATATAAGCAGAAAGGACAAGTTATCCCACCCAAGCAACGTTCTGGCGTTCTGGAAGACACTCTTTAATTGCTGATTATGGTGAAACCGTCAAAAATTCTATAAGGCAAATAATTCACAATTTTTTTTATAAAAATGAGCTTCCTACACTTGATAAAGTGCTGAATGAAATCAAACAGTGTGATGATTTGCCACAGATGAGCTGTTCAACATTATACGAATTGATGAAAATGATAAACTTTAGGTCAGTGCCAATGTTCTAATTAATGTGCAAAAAAAATATAAAAGTATTCAAATTTATATTTTACATACTTTGATATGTTAGAATAAATATGATATATTATTGTAGGTACATGAAAGAGTGTTTTGATAGAACGTGATGATATAATTAGGCGGAGAAGAATATATTTGAAGACAATTGAAGATTATCATCGTCAAAATCGGCCAATTTATTATTTAGATGAAACATGGCTAAACGAAGGTCATACCAAAGAATGAGTTTCGGTAGATGGCAATATAAGAAGTCGAAGATACTTTTACTAAAAGCAATCCAGAATATCATTACGGACAATTGGAAGAAATGTGTAGGCCATGTGATTAATGAAGAAAGAAGAATGTGTGAGTTAGATGGGTTGGCCGATGATATAGTCGAGCCATTTATTATATCAGTGGGTGAAGATAGTTCAAGTGAAATGGAAAGTGATAGTGAATAATTATAAATTGTTACAGTTTCATATGTATATGCTATAATTAACATTTGTCTAAATTGTTGTTCACTTGTATATAATAATAAAAAATAGTGAATAATTATATAGTTGTTTTATAGTATATCCTATAATTAATATTTATCTAAATTTTTGTTTGCTTGTAAATAATCATATAAGAATAAGAACCATCTGTGTTTTCTTTTTAAATTTAAAAATATACAAATCACCTTTAAAACTTTTGATTTAAGCATTTCCCTTACGATGATGATTCCTTTTTATTTCAAATTAAAATTATCTAATTTTTTAATGAATTTTTAATTAATTACTTGACTACAATTTATATAAAATCGTCGCTAGTTTTTAAACTGCCGCCAAAAAGGAATTTTCCAAAATTCCATTGTGTAAACGCGCCTTTTTATTTTACTCCTCCGAATTAAAAAATAGACTATAACACAAACATATTTTATTTTTTCGCAATTACTAATTGAATTTGCAGAAAACTGGAACAAAGTTACATAACATTTTTTTTTGTCTAGAAGTAATTTTTTCAAATGGAAAACCCTGTATATCGGTTCATTTTTGAATTGCTTACTATATTGCGCACCAAAAACATGTAAGACGTTCTTATTTTAAAAGTGACCATTACTGAGCTATTGTCGTTTCTTGATATAATTTTGCCAACTTTATGTGTTTTATTGTAATACGGTCTTTCTGTACTGAAGCAATGTCAAAGAAATTATTTATTAGCCCAAAGAGTTTACCAGAAGTGTTACCCTGACAGAAAATGTCCCACTATATTTTCGCTTCTCGTTAATCGTTTTCTCTGATATAACTATGCAGAATAAAACAAAGTTAGATTTTGCATAATTTGTCTTTATTTTTAAAATAACATTGTCATTTGTTTTCCTAAAAAATATATATTTTTTTCTACGAGTATTTCTGTTTTAGAAAGTTCACTTTATGAAATTTGTTTTAGTTATAAAACACTGGAATTTTTAAGTATTGTGATGAAAATTTTCAACCTCGAGATTTTTGCAGATTTCTATACTCTGTTTTTTAATTCCGCGAACTACCAAGTAGAGGCATACATATGTACCGGGTGTTTTTTTATCTTTGATATCATTTTGATCACCTGCAACTTTCTTGTTTTTAAAAATATCAGAATGAAGCAAAAATCATTTTGCATAGGTATCTACGAAGTTTTTTACGTTTTAAAAAATAAAACAAAACACTAACGTTTTTCCAAGATATTAACCTAACTTATATTTTTTTAAATGGAAAGCCCTAAATATTTTCGGATATTTTGATTTTACATGAAATTTCAAGTATATTTTATAAAGCATACCCCATATCTATCTTCAACGGTTTGCGAGAAAACGGCGTTTAAACATGCCATTTTTAGAATAATTTAATTTTGTAAAATTGTTTTTTTTAATAATTTGTTACTTTGTTAATCGTTAAACTTTTGTTTTATTAAAAATAAACTTTCTAAATAATTATGAAAAATGATTTCTGTTTGATTTCGACATCTTTAAGAACAGGGTTACAAAACTAAATTTTTCTTTGTTGCATGTTTAAACGCCGTTTTCTCGCAAACCGTTGAAGATAGGTATGGGGTATGCTTTATAAAATATACTTGAAATTTCATGTAAAATCGAAATATCCGAAAATATTTAGGGCTTTCCATTTAAAAAAATATAAGTTAGGTTAATATCTTGGAAAAACGTTAGTGTTTTGTTTTATTTTTTAAAACGTAAAAAACTTCATAGATACCTATGCAAAATGATTTTTGCTTCATTCTGATATTTTTAAAAACAAAAAAGTTGCAGGTAATCAAAATGATATCAAAGATAAAAAAACACCCGACACTGTACAATATATGATGACATTTTTGACAAATTTATAATATAGGTTATGTACATTATGTTATGTGTATACGCACTGATATGCATGTACTACACTACATGCACCTGTTCAACATTTTTACATCAAGATTTATGTATTCATCTCCGCCTGGGACAGGGGATGGGTGGATCGAGTAGCCCTTCGACTGTCACTGCCCGGACAAAGAAGGAGGGTTTCCAGGCGAGGTTAGCAACCTGCCTGGAGTAAAAACTTTCTACGCACACAGAACTGAATATGTAGCCTCGGAACACGGACGGATCAAAAAGAAGACGACCAATGCTAAGGAAAAGGCCAAACGAAAAAAAGAAGAGACACCACCCGAATAGCGATCTGAAACATAACATCGTGGAACGGCAGAGACCAGGAAATTTTCATCGAAATGAGAAGGCACAGGGTCGACGTATGTGGGATATCGGAAACAAAAAGAAAAGGTCAGGCAACATCTAAATTCGAAGACTATATTCTGCTGTATAGCGGAAAAGCGAAGCACGAAAGAGCACGATCTGGAGTGGGCATACTACTGCACGAGAAATACAAGCAGCACATCCAAGACATTGAATACGTTAGCGATAGAATAATACGGGTATCCTTAACAATTAACCAAAGCATAACACATCTAATCAGTACATATGCACCTGATACCTCTAAAACCATAGAGGAGTCCGAGAACTTCTACCTAGAACTACAAAACTCCATCCATAAGTTAAATAGCAAGCATAAAATCATAATTTTTGGGAACCTCAATGATCGTATAGGGAATGAAGTAATTCCTAATATAAAACAGAAATATAATGAGCCAACTATCAACAACGGGGAACTCCTAATTGACTTCTGTACTAGAAACGAGATGAGAATAAATAATACCAACTTCCCAAATAAGGAACAACATAAATACACATTCTGCAATTCCACAGGACAACGCTCCATGATAGATTTCATAATAACAAAGAGAGCAATTACCCCCTCACAAATATTAGACGTGAGAGCCCTAACATCAGCTAACTTAGGAACCGATCACAACCTTATCCTATGCAAAATAATAATGGAACAACCTACAAAGTCTAAGAAGGTGCCGATATATGTGGAGAAATACAACTTAGAATCACTGTCACTGGATGCCACCCGAAAACTGTATGAGAGCCGGCTAGAACATAAACTGCAAAACGCGAATATAACAGGCCAAACTGATGTGGAGAGCTGCTGGCAACAAAGTAAAACCTGTAACAAGCCGCCTATGAGGGTATAGGTAAACGTAGAATCAACATAAATGCCACAAACCATACCAAACCGTGGTTTTGTGAAGAAGTTAGGAAGTGGCAGATAAAAAAAGGAAAAGTTATTTAACCTACAAAAGCTCAGCAACAGAAGATGAACGCACTAAATATTTGGAAATCAAGAACAGCGTTAACTCAAGAATCAAGACAATTAAAAGAAAACACTGGAGCAGATTTACCAGCGACATGGATCATGATCTGTACGGAGCACAAAGAAAAATATGGAAAATGCTTAAAAACAGGAAAAAGCCCGTAAATGAATACGTGCAAACAAAGGGCATCCCACCAGAAACATGGGAGGAATACTTCAGACAACTATACAGAGCGGAGGAAGCATTGGAATTGGATGTATATGAAACAACGGAGGAGTGCACAATCAGCGAAAAAGAGCTGAAGGCAAAACTGAAAAAACTAAAAACCAGAAAAGCAGCGGGAGTTGACAACATACCTAAAGAGTTATTGAAATACGGAGGCAAGACACTCCCCGAAAAACTTACAATCTTCTTCAACCTAATCCTGAGCTCACAACAAATACCAGAAGAATGGCACAGCTGCATTACAATACTTATTTTTAAAAAGGGACAAAAGACCTGCCCCGGAAACTATAGGGGAACAACGCTCCTAAATACAACAATGAAATTATTCACAAGCGTCCTCAAGGAGAAACTAGAAGCGCAGATCGAAATCAGAGTAGAACAACATGGATTTAGGAAAAATAGATCGACGGCTGACGCGCTATTCATCATCAAGCAGCTAAAAGAAAAGTCAATGGAATTCAACAATCCCCTCTACATCTGCTTCGTCGACTTGACGAAAGCCTTTGACAAAATACGCCTGGAAGCATAGTTAGATTACTAATTAACAAGAGAACGCCATCCAATATCGTAAAAATAATCCGACTACTAAACACGGGCAACACGACAAAAATTAAAGCAGGCGAGCACACAACTGCCAATATCCCAACGCCGGCGCCGGGCGGAATCAGACAGGGGGACAGTTTGAGTTCATTCTTGTTTAACCTATTAATAGACGAAATTATACGGGAGGTCGCGTCGTTGAATTTGGGCTATAGAATGAGCGGGAATAGAGTCAATATGGTGTGCTACGCGAACGATGCAGCAATCCTAGCGGAAACAGAAGACGATAAGTTTCTTGTTTTTCACAATCTCTTCGGTTTTATTTTCAAAAGTATATAAAGTGTTTTCTAATGTACAACAAACTTTAAAAATAATTATACATTCCTTAATCAGTATTTTAATTAAGAAAACTTCAAAATATCTTTACAAGGTCACACGTTTAATTATAGGAAAACTTCAAATTATGCACATGTTTAATTTATTATTCGCTGTTACTATCTGTATCACTATCACTTGCAGTTGATATTATAAATGGCTCCACGATATTAAGTAAACCATCTAATAGACTAATTTCTTCTTCCTCTTTAATTACATGTTCTATATCTCTAATGCGCGGGCAAAAGGGCATAAGTCGAAAAATAAACATTCTCGGGAGAAATTTATGAAGTTTCGATCGGCTTTGAAAAATATTGTTTTTGTAAAAGTATTTTATTATCAGTATTTATGGTATAACTGGACGATGTTATACAAGCATGTATTTAATGATTGCTCCATGAAAAATAATTTAGAAGTTGATATTGACTTAAGTCTAAAAGAACCGCAAAAAAGCAACATAATTCCTTTGTATCAAAAAAGTTTTATTAGAAACAATGTACAATTACGTAACATTATGTTCTAATATTACATACAGGACATTATTCGTCGTCAAATTCATAGTCTTCTAGGTCAGGATCATTATCAGCCATATCTTTAGTTTTAAGCTCCCTATAAAAACTCTTATAAACGTCTGGAATTAATGAAAGCATTTCTAATAGATGGACTTTCTTTTCAGGAGCTATGGGGAGAGGACCGTTGTAGCGTTTTATCAGCTTTAAGTCTGTAGTGCGACGTCCACGTCTATTGAAATTGATTTCTTCAAACATTTCAGTTTCATCTAGACTTTTTTTATAATAAACCATTCCATATTCTTTTGTGTATTTTAGCCATTTACATTCTTGCAATTTAAAAGTTCCTCCCTTTGAATTTTTTTGCTTTTTTACAAATACAGTTGTTAGCAAGTTTGAAAAGTCATAAAAATCATCCTGCGTCATCTCCACAACTCTGAATGGTTGCTTTTTATTAGTACAACGTATCAAAGTGGCCCAATCTTGAGGATGAGATATTTTCATACCAGACCTCTTCTTTTGTTTTTCAATTAATGAGTGATCGATGTCACATTCCATATGAGAATGTCCTGACACCATAAACTTGTGATTAATTTCTTCTATATGGGAAAGTTGCAAAACTGCCATGAACATTGCAGCTACATGAAAATTCTTGTTCTGCCCGCCACAAGTATCGGAATATAAAGTAATTTTTTTTACCTCTGGTGGCAGACTCATAATCTCTTTAAACAGGCAAGATGCGATTTCATTGGCACAGCGCATCGCTACAGCCTCATGCCATAGGTAGCATGAAGCTGATCCAGTCCCACAATTATGTACTGTCAAGTTGTAAGTCCAGTACTTTCTTTTATAGAAACTCACAGAGGTCTCTAAAAACGGCGTTGGCAGGCATTGTTGTAAATCGAATGTGAAACACATTAAAGTCGCTTCTTGAGAGAGTCTTGTCATTTTTCTTGGATAGGTAAGCCAAGTCGGCCTCCCTATGGTGTATCTCTTGGGCTGCTTTTACATTTCTAAGTTCTTCCTCATCTGTAATGACATCAAGCTGCATCTTCATTACCTCACATTTGTGACAGGTATCTGTTTTTGGAACTTTGAACGCTAATTTCTGCTT
Organism: Amphimallon solstitiale; assembly: GCA_963170755.1. Taxonomy (NCBI): domain Eukaryota; kingdom Metazoa; phylum Arthropoda; class Insecta; order Coleoptera; family Scarabaeidae; genus Amphimallon; species Amphimallon solstitiale. Next base: position 52,853,064 of record OY720681.1, on the reverse strand, counting down.
ATGAAACTCTAATTCATAAATATTCCTCCCAAGGGGTTTAGGCGTAACTTCACGATACAGTTGGTACATCTTTGAAAGGTTTAAATCTGATGATAGGTACTTCTTATCATTTACTCGTCGCGTATAATGGCTTTCATATTTTGGGAAAGATTCAATGTGATCAGCAATTTCTTTTAATTTGTCGGGCTTTGATTTATTAGCGGGTTCATGTCGGCCGCGTTGATCTTCTTTGATTGTTCCAGTTTTAGTTTCAGATTTTTTCATTAAAGCGTTCCGAATAAATTTGTCGGTTTCATCTATAGTTGATTGAAAACAACGTTTGCATACTTTGCGCCTTTCACCGTCGATTTCAAATGCGTAATTGTAGGTGATATTTCGTTCTTTTGGAGTATTTGCATTCCTTATGCGGCGAGTACAAACTTCGGATGATGTTACCAGTTTTCCGATATAATTAATTCTTCTTTCGTAACTTCCCTGCTGCCAGTACTCGGTAAAAATAGTCTCCCTTAAGTTCTCGTTTAACCACATTTTACACTTCATTCTACAATTGCCCAATTCTCTCAATGCACGCTTTCTTTGCAATCTACCTTTAGCAGTTACATATTCTTGACCTGTGTGACGTTTAACTGTCCTTTCTCTTCTCAATTTTCTAGCGTAAGGTTTGAAAAGCGGTTCGTTTGGAACTTCACCATTAACTTCTTCAGCTGGATTTACATTACCATTATTTACTTCTTCAGTGTAAGTAATATTCCCGTTTACCTCTTCAGTGGGAATAACATTCATTACTTCGCTAATATCTTGATTATCACTTGCGAGTCTTGTAGTGTCATGTTGTATATCACTTCTTATTTTATTGCTATCTTCAACATCATCATCGTCATCATCAGAGCTCGTATTAGATGGTAGATAGTTGGGATCTCTGTCACTATCGTATCCATCCCAGTAGTAATTATTTTCCTTGGACGTGCTAGCCTCTAAAAGAAAAATAACAGTCTTTTAGTATTATCAATAATAATTGGTCGATTACGAAAGCCATTCCCAAACATAACCACACTTTCTATTATGATATTAAAATAATAATTTATTCTGACTTACCGTCATCGGTCGGTCTTGCACACATCTCTAATATACGTTTTATTCGATTAGACATTATTGTTAACATGCAGAAATAGCGTTACACCGTCAAATAACACCGTTTACGCATCAGCTGATGTTGGTCAAAAAGGTTTATGTTACAAAGGTTTACAGTACAATAGGATTAATTCGACATAAGTCTGTAAGATCACTTCTATCAACTTGATCCAAGGGACTTATGTTACAAACGCCCATTTGCCCGATCATATTTGTCGAGATACAACTTATGTCCCTGAAACCAAACAATATAGAAACCATATTTATCGACATTGACTTAAATCTATTTTACCAGACAAATTTACATGGATTTCTGCATCGCAGGTGTACTTAACTCTATTTTGCCATTTTTTGACTTATGCCCTTTTGCCCGCGCATTAGAGATATACTTTCTCCATTTAGCACTATTAAAATTAGCTAATGCAGTCAAAAGTAATTGTTTGACTTCTGCCATTTTAAAATTTTTATTATTCGCGGCAACATATTTTTTTATTTCGGCCCATACCGATTGAATGGGGTTTAGTTCATAGTGGCACGGTGGTAATCTCAACACGTTCTTTGCTGTTGCCATTTCATCAATAACATAATGGTTGAAATTGTGGCGATGTTGTTTAATCAAATCCAGTAAAACTGGTTTACTCATTTCTAGCTGAAATTGTATTTCTTTTGATTGTAGCCAATTCTGCGAGTCCATCATTTTAGATGATGTACTTGGAATCTTTTCAACTTTGCGAGAATGGTAGGGTACGTTATTCATAATTATAATGGCATCGTCTGGCAATTTTTCTAAAACAGCACTATTTTTCAAACCTGTCGAGACACCATCCATAAATTCTTGCCTGCGGTTATGTACATTAACATCAACCCAAACTATTGATTGTGTGTGCCCTTCATTTAACCACGTTTAAACTAAGTAAAATATTTTTTTTTGTTGGGCTCTAGATCATCTAATAATTGTTAAATATCTATATCTCCAAGTACTTATCTCACTACGCTCTATCAACTCTTCCTGTTTTGCTTCATGTACCCTTAATAATAATATAATTTATCCACGACTAACAATAAAGTAGGTATTATGTTAATCACTATTGGTTAATAATAACACTCATAATACCCGAAGGGAATAATGAAATGCGACCAGGGAATAATGAGCCATAACGTTACCATTATTCCCTGCATTCCGCCAATAAGAACATGACGTACCCAACGTTGTCGTAGTAACGACAGACAAGTCCAGCCATTTTATTACCTGTCTAACCGTCAAACGTCATATTGATACAGTAATCATTGATACAGTACTCTGACATTTTCGTTTAATTATTTTGATTTCTTTAGTAATTTTCAGTTAGTCGTAGATAAAGTAGTGTCTACTAACTCGCAATAATGACTATTATTCCCTCGAGCAGAGTTACTCCCTCGCCGCTTCGCGGCTCGGTTCGTAAATTCGGCTCTCTGGAATAATAACTGTCATTATTGACTCGTTGTATAAACTACTATTATATACCTATTCATCTTAAAAATAAATATATTTTCCTTGAAATTAATCTTTTTCGTTAGTAGGTATAATAATGAACGGCTCATTTGATATACATATATTGGAATGCGAGGGGGATTTCGCTGGTGGTATTTGGTGTACGGTTCGATGGTATTGCGATGGTATTGCTGGTATTGTAGTAGTATTGCGCGGTATTGCTTGGTATTGTAGTGGTATCGCTGGTATTGTAGTGGTATTGTGGTGGTATTGCTTGGCATTGCGGTGGAATTGCGTGTATTGTTTGGTATTATGGTGGTATTGTCTGTAATCGTGCGGGAATAACGATGGAATTTTCCGTACAATAAAATTTATGCGCGTGCTCGGTTTTAAGGAGATACGCAGTAATAATTGTTAGTTCAGCTCTTTTTCAATGTTTATGAAGTGTTATTTGCAATCCAATTTATTAAAAATAAACACGCTTACAGTAAGTATATATACATATATAGTAGGAAATAGGATTTTTCGTTTAGGTATTTCTGTTTATACATGTACAGTGTAAACATTCAAGCAGGCTGTTGGTATTTCATTTAAGCAGTCAAAGGATGACAGTAGTGCGCGTGCGCGTGATGTCGACAAACGACTGTGAGAACGCGAGCGAGGGGGACACATTAGTAGTAGTGACCAAGTAGTGACAACATATACTACACTTTAGTCGTACCTATAGATACAGTCCTATATCAATTATATTATAACATACATAACATGTACATCGAGCAGTTTATTGAGATGTAAATTAGTGAATAAAGTCTTAGAAATACGAACGGCAGTTTGTACACATAAAAAGAATTCATAATCCACCAAGGGATAACATTTTGGTCCAAAACGAGCCGGATAGTCGTAGAAACATCAAATCAACACATTGAGGAAGGACGGTCCACCATTAACCGTAAGTCGTTCCTTTCAAATACATATTCCTTATTATTATTATTTTGTATTGTATTACCAACAAGCAGTAATGACAGAAAACGAGCAATTAATAGAATTGATTCGCAAACGTGGTAATGTTAAGGCAATTTTAACTCGATTTGAAACATTTATGAAAACATATACGTGTGAAAAGGAATCTGAATTGAGATTAAGATTAGAAAGAGTTACACCTGTTTTAGATGAATACAATTTGTTACAAAATGAAATCGAAGCCATCGATAACAGTCAATTTAAGGATAGAGAAGAGTTTGAAAATAGATATTTCAGTACCGTTTCAAGCGCTAACAAAATTATTACCGAGTTGCAAGTCAAAACAGTATTCGATGACATAAATGTCAATACCGCAAGTAATGATATAGTCAATAACCCAATGAATTTGAATGTGAGATTGCCTAAAATTGTTTTACCGGAATTCAACGGTGCTTATGATACATGGTTAATGTTTTCGGATGCTTTCAAGTCATTAATTCACGAAAATCAACAATTGAACGCGACACAGAAATTTTATTATCTAAGGTCGTGTTTGAAGGGCGAAGCGGCACAAGTTATAAGTGCACTCGAAGCATCGGATGCGAATTACTCCGTCGCCTGGGATTTAATTAAAAATCGTTATGAGAATAAACGTATTATCATACATACGCATATAAAAGAATTATTTGATTATACAGTATTACATCAAGAATCGCATACACATTTAAGAAAACTTGTCGATCACTTCCAAAAGCATGTACGGTCGCTAACAACTCTAGGCGAACCAACCGATAGCTGGGATACGTTGTTAATACATTTAATTACCTCAAAACTTGACGCAAAAACTAAAAGAGCATGGGAAAGTTCCGTGGCAACCAATTCAATGCCAAATTTGAAAAAACTTTGGGATTTTTTAGTAAATCAGTGCGTATTTTTAGAAACGCTAGATAAGGGAAAAAACATAACAAAATCGAGCGTACAATCTTATGTCGCAATAAATAAATTAGAATGCCAATTATGTAAGGGAAATCATCTCATTTTTCGCTGCCAAAAATTCTTGGATTTTAATGTGAAAGAAAGATTTAATACTATTAAAAGATTAAAATTATGCATTAATTGTTTGAAACATAATCATTTTAATAGAGATTGTAAAGCCAGTAATTGTAAAAGATGCAATCAACCCCACAATACTTTATTACATTTTGATAATAAAAAGCTAAGGCCACATGACGACAATAATAGACCAAATAATTCAAGGGAAGAATCACAACAATCCAGTGATAACAATTCAGTCATTACAGCGCATACATCGACCAGACAGTCGGAATATGTTCTTTTATCAACGGCAGTAGTACTGATCAAGGATATTCATAATAATTTAGTTCAGTGTCGTGCGTTGATTGATTCAGGATCGCAATCAAATTTTATGACAAAAGAATTGCTAGAAAGATTAAAGTTGAAGCAGTTTGATATATCAATACCTGTAAGCGGAATAAATCAGTCGTTATTAAGTATTTCTCATATAACGCATGCAGAATTATTCTCGACTAGCAAAAAATATCACAAAAAATTGTCATTTCTAATTATGAACAAAATAACAGATAAATTGCCTCAGCAAAGTTTTGATATTTCGAATTTAAATATACCACAGGATATTACGCTAGCAGATCCAAACTTTTATAAGGCACAGAAAATTGACATATTATTGGGTGCTACAATTTTCTTTGATTTGTTGTCTATAGGACAAATTAAACTGGGAGAAAATAAACCAATATTACAAAGGACAAAATTAGGTTGGCTAATAGCAGGCGATTTACCTAACGATAATTTTAGCAATAAGATTTCGTGTAATTTAAGCATAAATACCGAAGTTTTAAACAAATTAGAAAAATTCTGGAAAATCGAGAAATTACCCGATTCTAAATATTATTCGAGCGAAGAGTTGTCTTGTGAAAATCATTTTCAAAACACATTTAAACGTGAAGAGGATGGTCGTTTTACAGTATCGTTACCATTGAAGGAGGAGCATGTTAATTTAGGTGAATCATTGGAGAACGCAGAAAAAAGATTGAATTCAATAGAAAAGAAATTTGCTAGGGATGATTCTTTAAGATTAGAATATACGCGATTCATGATGGAATATGAAAAGTTGGAACACATGACAGAAATTACAAACTTCAATGACAATATTAACGAGAATGTTAATTATTTGCCACACCATTGTGTTTTTAAACAGGCTAGTACCACAACAAGGTTACGGGTTGTCTTTGATGCAAGCTGCAAAACAACAAACGATATATCGTTGAATGACATTTTGAAAACCGGACCGGTGGTACAAGATGATCTCTTTTCAATTTTGTTAAGATTTCGTAAACATAGTTATGTTTTGACTGGAGATATAACAAAAATGTATCGTCAAATAAATATAGTAGAATCGCAACGGAATTTACAACGTATTGTATGGAGATCTGATCCAAAATTGCCATTAAAACACTATAAGCTTAATACGCTTACCTATGGCACAGCTCCAGCATCATTTTTAAGCACAAGATGTTTGAAACAATTAGCTATGGAAAACGAGGAGGCTTACCCGGAAGCAGCCTATGCGATAAGAAAGGATTTTTATATGGACGATCTATTGACGGGAGCGAACTCAATAGAAGATTTACTAGGATTGAAGCAAGATATTACTAGTATTTTAAGCAGTGCCAAGTTTGAGTTAAGAAAATTTAATTCAAATCATGCAAGTATTGTTAAAAGCGAGAGGCCAACTGAGGTGAACCTGATTGAAACAAAAACATTAGGTGTTATATGGCAGGCCGAGCTAGATAGATTTACTTTTACTACGAACTTTAACATGAAAAGAATACGAATTACTAAAAGAGTTATTCTATCTACCGTGTCACAAATCTTCGATCCTTTAGGATTAATTGGTCCAATAGTAATTAGGGCAAAATTATTGTTACAAAAATTATGGGAACTCAAAAGTGAATGGGATGAAATCGTGCCAGCAGACATTTATGCGACTGCGAGGAAATTATTCGACGAATGGGAGAATATTCATGAAATAGCAATACCCCGACATGTATTATTATTTGATCCAGTTAGTATCCAGATACATGGGTTCTGCGATGCATCAGAACGTGCGTATGGTGCTACCATATACATTAGATCACAAAATTCAAACAATCAGATTTGTTCGAGATTACTTGCAGCGAAATCACGTGTTGCTCCTATTAAAACTATTTCAATTCCACGATTAGAGCTTTGCGCAGCACATTTATTGACCAAACTAATGAAGGAAGTCATTAAAGCATTGGATATAAATACGAGCGATATATGGTATTGGAGTGATTCAACAATAGTCATATCATGGTTACAAATATCCCCAAATAACTTGAAAACTTTTGTAGCAAATCGAGTCTCTGATATTCAAGACATCACGGATATACGACAGTGGCGTCATGTTCCTTCCGAGGATAACCCCGCAGATATTATCTCCAGGGGATTGGATGTCAATGGACTTAAGAATTCTACATTGTGGTGGTCAGGACCTGCTTGGTTGAGTTTGGATGGTGAACAGTGGCCAGTGTTGAATTATGGGCATAAGATATCAGTACCGGAGATTAAATCGTTTAATTGTCTTAACACAAATATCGATTATACGATATTTGCAAGGTATTCCAATTTACGAACACTACAGAGAGTAGTAGCACATTGTTTGCGTTTTATAGGAAATTGTCGTACAAAAAATAAGCATCAAGGAGATTTGTCTTTAGCAGAACTGAGAGCTAGTCTGATGTTATTGATAAAATTAGCCCAGAGGCAGATTTTCGAAAAGGAGATAAACGCATTAAAAAATAAACGCGATGTTCGAAACAAACTGAAATCACTAGATCCATTCTTGGACGAAGATGGAATTCTAAGAGTGGGAGGAAGATTAAAAAATGCAAATATTGATTTTTCGCAAAAGCATCCAATCATTTTACCACAACATGAACTTACTGACTTAGTAATAAAACAGAAGCACTTGGAGAATTTACATGCAGGAGTTCAAACGTTATTAGGTATAGTAAGACAGGAATTTTGGCCATTAAACGCAAGGAATACTATAAAAAAGATATTAAGACAATGCACAGTATGTTTCCGTGTCAATCCAGTTACTCACATTCCAATGACCCAAACGACTTACAGGCTTTAACACCAGGGCATTTCTTGATTGGAGAGTCACTTGTGGCTATACCACAGCGAGATGTAACTACAGCTCCAATCAACAGATTGAATAATTATCATCATCTACAGCAACTCTATCAACAGTTTTGGAAAAGATGGTCCTCGGAGTATTTGCACACCATGCAGCAGAGGAATAAATGGATGTTGGATAGTCCAGGAGGTGTTCAAATCGGAGATCTCGTGCTATTAAAGGAAGATAACGTGCCTCCATTGAAATGGAGTATGGGTAGGATCATCAAGATACACCCGGGCCAGGACGGAAGAACGCGAGTCGTTACTATCAAAACCGCTCAAGGAACCGTAGACAGAGGGGTGCAGAAAGTGTGTTGTTTTCCTAAAGACTACCACTAAGCTCATTTATTTTTATTATTATTATTTTTTTTTATTTTTTTTTTGAAAGCCAGGTCTTTCAAGGCCGCCGGTATGTTGGTATTTCATTTAAGCAGTCAAAGGATGACAGTAGTGCGCGTGCGCGTGATGTCGACAAACGACAGTGAGAACGCGAGCGAGGGGGACACATTAGTAGTAGTGACCAAGTAGTGACAACATATACTACACTTTAGTCGTACCTATAGATACAGTCCTATATCAATTATATTATAACATACATAACATGTACATCGAGCAGTTTATTGAGATGTAAATTAGTGAATAAAGTCTTAGAAATACGAACGGCAGTTTGTACACTAAAAAAGAATTCATAATCCACCAAGGGATAACACAGGCAATTCCATAACCTCAATTCTCAATTCGTAACTCGAAGTATGAACTAAATAAAAATTTATTTCACTCCTCTATAATTTTGGTAAATTTTGATAAGATTTAAGCCTAAGACGGAGCTACAAGTCAATAACCTTGACCACTGCCTTATCCTTATAGGACATTTTTGTTTATAAAAAACTAAATTTGGTAAGTGAATAAAGGTGCTGAATAATTCTAGACTTGTATTCCCGTTATTCAGCATCTTTAATCACCGCCCAAATTGGAATATGGATTTTCGTTTTATTGTTACAAAAGTGAAGCCCATGATATTGAGCATATGCTTTCCTTTTAGGCAAACAATGAATCCTTTGGGGGACGACAGTTGCTTTTTGGAGATTGAAAAAACTTTAAATATCAAAATATCATCAAGTGTGAAAAATATGCTGTTAATTCATGGTTATAATTCCGCAAATGTTATAAAATCCTTACAATCAACCGATTTACAAAATATTCAAGATTTCGCTAGAAACCAATTGCACGATATTATTCCTAAAGACAAATATGAAGATTTTTATGGTCCCCTGTTTGCTACGAAGCCAGAAAAATATGAATTACTAGGTGGATTTTCTAAATATATAAATATCATTACAACATATTTTCAAGAAAAAAGTAAAGCCACTAAAGATGCTTGCACAATGACCAGCACTATGTATGATATTTCTTTGGACAATTCTGTCTCTTGCTCGCGTAGAAGCCGCTCAAATGTTTCAACTAGTGAATTGTCAAGTATGCCAAGTACTTCACGCGTTACAGATGAGCAAAAGTTGGAAGTGGAATCACACGAAAAATCTTATTCCCCCACTGTTACTGAAAAATCCCAATTTGATTTAACAAGTGAAAACTCGAAAATTCTGGCATGTATAAAAAATGGATTGAAGGGAAATGCCAAAAAGAAGTTTGGAAATCGCTGAACATTGATAACATAAAAATTGAAACTTCTTTTACTAAAACAAACGAATTGACAGCAAAAGTAACTTGCATTTGCGGTGTGGTTTATAAACTGTCACAGTTTTCACGGAAGAACTTTTCTAAACCTAGATGGATGATTGCTAATTTTCAAACTCACTTTTATAAGAAACACATTGAATCAAAATTGGACAACAGAATTGCTCATCAAACAAAAATTACAAAATATACTGAAAATGCCAAGAACTCTGCTGAGGTCCCACCACAAGATCCGAAATATTCGAGGAAATATTCAAATAAAGCAACATCATCAAAAATTCAATACCTAATAGAAAACAAATCATTAGAACATAATACACAGCCAGGTCAAGAAACAGCAGACGGAACCCAAAAACGGCTTAAGGAAGAAACAAATAATTCAAAAATCAAAGTTTTACAATCAATTACGTTTAAACATTTTGTTCCTTTAGAAACTAATGCAATAAGAGATGGGCAAGAAATTATAAATTTCCCAGAAAATTTGATTCGTGAAAACCAAAACGTCGACAAAAAGAGTAAAATTTCAGATGTAGTAGAAGCTGATCATACGAACGAAAACGAGAATACCGAGGAGAATAGTCTCGACAATAGTGGAAATTTAAATGAAGTCGAGATAGAAGTAGAAGAAGACAGTTACACAAACAAAAAAGAGAATACAAAAATTAATCTGATAAGACCTAAAAGTTCAGAAAATAATAGCGTTCAGAATTCCTCTATTTTGAATTCCGAAAATACCGAAAATCAAAATATAGAAAATTTGGCATCTGAGACTTTTGAAGGCGGAAAAGGAAGTAAATGGACTTGCTTAAAATATAGACGTGCCGAAAGATTTAGAAGACAGAGAGAAAAGCTTCATAAGGATCAAACGCTTATTACAAATTTCTTTCCGTTGATAGAGAATTTAATGTCTGTTATACATAAACACGATTCTGTATGTGACAGACTAAATGAAACTATATCAAAAATTAAAGAATCAACTAGTAATACCTCGAGTAATACTGATCATGAAAATGATTTGACTGAGGCGTTGACCAAAAACAAATTTCTTGAACGACTGTTGCAAATCAGTAATGCTAACAGAAATTGTCCAGTCAACAGAAACAGTTACGACCATGATTTAAAGGAATTTGCCTTATACTTGTTTTACACTGGAGGACGGTTACTCTACGAAACTCTTCATTCAAATTTACAAAATACGTTACCTTCAATTTCTCAATTGCAGCGGGTTTCGAAGCAATTTCAGTTTAAAGTTAAAGAAGGCTATTTCAACTTTGAAGGGTTAAATGCATTTTTGGAAGAAAGACATTTAGAAAAGATTGTCTGGTAACTGGTAGGTATTTTAATCTCATGATTTTTTTTTAAATGACTTATTATTCTGTTAGGAAAAATAGAATACGATCCGGTCACGAATAACGTTATGGGATTTGCTCTCCCCCTTGAAAATGGACTTCCAAATAAGAAAGCTTTTCCTGCTAGTTCAGCTGAACAAATTAGATCTTATTTTCAGAAGGCCACAAAAGCAGAATATGTCTACGTTATAATGGCTCGACCAATAGATGTCAGTGCACCTTCCTTTTGTATTGCGGTTTATGGAATTGACAATAAATTTACTTTTAAGGATGTTCAATTACGGTGGAAAAGAATGGAAACCGCTGCTTCAAAATATGGTATACGTTTTCTAGGGTATTCATCAGATGGTGATACTCGCCTCTTAAAAGCCATGAAAATAGAAGCGGGTTTACCTTCTGCAACGTGTAAATGGAGGGATTGGTTTCACATGGATCTCGAAAAGAGTGACTTCTGCTGTATACAAGATCAAGTGCATGTACTAACCAAACTGCGCACTAGACTATTAAAGCCTAACATATGTTTGCCTATAGGAAAATTTTTTTTAAATGTTAGCCATTTACATTTCCTTGTAGAGCATATTACAAAAGATCACCATTTTCTGGTCAAATCAGATCTTAATTCAGATGACAAGATGAATTACGAATCATGCAGAAAAATGTGCGATCCTAAAGTATTAACTTTATTAAACGACATGCCTAATAGCAAAGGTACCCAAATCTACTTAAAAATAATGAATTGTTTAATAAAAGCTTTAATCGAACGAAAGGAAAGGTTGTCTACCAGAATACATAATCTGTGGCATTCAATTTTCCTTATTAGAATGTGGAAGAAATGGATAAAAGCTCATCCGAATTATACTTTACAGGATAACTTTATTACCACTAACGTGTATAGTTGTATTGAGCTCAATGGACATATGCTTATCAAACTTGTTCATATATTTAGGAAATATCATTTGAATCCGGAAATGTTTTGCCCATGGCTAATGAACAGCCAAACTTGCGAGCAGCTATTTAGAGCAGCAAGATCTCTTACTTCAACATACTGTACCATGAAAAATTTTAGTATTAAAGATTCTGTGTCAAGAATAGATCGCATAATTCTGACAAACAAGATTCAAAATGACTTGAAAAATTTCTTTTCCACGAAAAAAAGTTGAGAAAAGTCCGACTACAAATGAAGAAAAAATTGAAGATATAAATATTGACGACATAATATATAAAGCTAAAAGTGATGCACTGGCAGATGCTAGAAGCCTTGAACTTGATGATGTAGATGAATTTACATGTGATGTTTTGGATATGCCCTTTTATTTGCCGCAAAATATGGAACACGATAATGAACTTATTACTGATGACAATCGAGATGACAATTTGATTGATAATGAACACGTTCAAAATGAAGTTATTGAGAGTGAAAATGATCTATGTAAAACAGAAAATTTTATCGATGCGGAGGCTTCCTTTCAAGATAATACGTGTGAGGAAAAAAAACTAGAGTTAAAAGATTATTCTTATAAAAAAGTTGACTTAAGTGAAACTAGTCCATTTCTTGAAATCGATTTATCGAACAAAAAGAAAGCAATAGTTAAAAAGTCATCTTTTATTTGGATGTTGGATGACAATAATGGCAAAGTAAGTTCTGATCGCCTCAGAAGGTTCATTTCTAATAAAAGAAAATGCAGAAAAAATTTAAACAGAGGAAAAACAAAAAAGTCCAAAAATGATGACAATTCTTCTGATGACGACCAAATAGAAGATGTAGAAGCATTATTCGACGAGTCAACGGATACAGAAACTTTTTCCTCAGATCAAGATATCAATAAAGCTGAGAATGAAGATATTGAAGTTGTACCAGAGAGTTACTACGCTGTATTTTATGAAGAGGATTGGTTTATTGGTCGCGTTATACATCAGACAACAAGAAACAAATATAGAATTACATTTTTAAAACGATACCTACAAGAGGGACTACAAAAATATTGTTGGCCAAAAAAAAGTGACATAGACGATGTTCATCAGAAATTCATTTTTTATGGACCTATTACCTTGTCAGATACAGAGCCTTTTGAAGTTAAAAGAGCTGATTTAATTAACATAAAAAACAAATATAAATTACTTAATATGTAGAAGTAATATTTTTTGGTTTTCTTTTTTTATTTTAATTTTTTCTTAGTTCAATAAATATTTTGTAATGAAACGTATTCTTTTCTTTTATATGCATTTACTTACTTTTTTCACAGGAAGAGAAGAGCAAAAATTTTTTTATATATTGTTTTGGTATTGTGACGGTATTGTGAAGGTATTGTGATGGTATTTTGAGGTATTGTGATGGTATTTTGAGGTATTGCAATACCATTTTGGTATTGTGGTGTACAAAGTTCGGCCAGCGAAATCCCCCTCGTTGGAATGGTATTGAATTTCGTTAAAAATTGTATTAGGTGTAGGAGCTTCATTGCTATAAAAAAAGCTGTGTATTACTTGTCTTACAGCATTTTTTACATTTTCGTCAAAGTTGCTGATTAATGAGCGTCTACCAGAACTTTGCTTGGGCTGAGTAAGCGCTCCCTCGGACTTATATTATACCTGCAATAACAGAATATGGGTAACTTCAGAAACATAACACATAACCTAAGAAAATGCAATATTACCTGTTGTGAACACTATATGGGATGCTATTTCCTTTTTTTTTTATTTTTAATACCCAGCTTCTTATAAGTTTTTAGAATTATTTGCTTTTCAATAAGGGTCAAGTGACCAAAACGGCTTCGATTCCTCGGTGGAGAAATACCCCACTTTTAGCGCCAAAATTTAAAGGTGGTCGGCGCAATTAAAAAACAGAGTATACGTTTTGAAGTCCTCTGATAACGAAACAGTGGTTTTTGCGAACATGTATGTGTTTATATGTCTGTGTGTGACTACGAAAGCGGTCACACGGCTACAGCTAGCAATACTTAACCTTATATCTACGAGTATAATTAAAAAAATAAAATCGGTAGCCTGGAAGTAGTAGTTTAATTCAGTAAAAAAAAAATCAAAATTTACTAATATCTCGTCAACTACTAAGTTAACAAATTTGTAAAGTGTACAAAAGTACTGGCAAGTAAATTTGAGAAATACATATTTTATAAAAATTTTCAAAATTCCTACCAAACGTATTTAAAAAAAATTAAAAATTCGGCCCAGAAGTAACACTTTTATCCACTATGATTTAAATAAATACTTGTCTAATTGAAGCCAGTTACGCAACACTATTATATTAAACACTCATATTACATTTTCAATTAATACCTACAAATGTTTTGCTTTCATGTGACCTTTCAAATTCATCTTGTAATTTGTTTTATAACAACATTTGTCACATCTATAATCAAATTCTTCAAGATGTTTTGTTTTTATATGTCTTTTTAAATTAATTTTTTGGTTAGTCTTAAACTCGCACAACTCACATTTAAGATCGTACTCTTTCAAATGTTTTGTTTTTGTGTGTTTTTCGAAATTAATTTTGCGATTTGTGGTATAAGCACATTTGTCACACTTAAAATCAAATTTCGTCAAATGTTTCGTATTTACATGCACTACTAGATTATTATTGTGATTTGTTCTAAATTCACAGGAGTCACACTTATAATCGAATTTTTTCAAATGTATTGTTTTTATATGAGCTAATAAATAATGTTTCTGGTTTGTTCTATATTCACACGAGTCACATTTATATTTAAATTCGTTAAAATGAATTGTTTTTATATGGGTTTTTAAATGATGTTTTTGGTTTGTTCTAAATTCACAGGAGTCACACTTATAATCGAATTCTTTCAAGTGTTGCGTTTTTACATGAGATTGCAAACGAACTTTGCAATTGGTTCCAAATTCACATAAATCACATTTATGATCAAATTTCTTGAAATGTTTCGTTTTGCGATGTGTTTCTAAATTACTTTTGACGTTTGTTCTAAATTCACATAAGTCACATCTATAATCAAATTCTTCAAGATGTTGCGTTTTTACATGGTATTCAAAATAATCTTTGCGGTTGGTTCCAAATTCACATGAGTCACATTTATGACGAAATTCTTTCAAATGTATCGTTTTGATATGTGATTCTAAATTACTCTTGCGGTTTGTTCTAAATTCACACGAGCTACATTTGTAATCAAATTCTTTCAAATGTATTGTCTTCATATGTCTTTCTAAGCGAAATTTGCAGTTTGTTTTTAACTCGCATTTGTCACAATTATAATCAAATTCTTTCAAATGCTTTGTTTTTACATGTCTTATTAAATCCATTTTATAATTTGTTCTTAATTCACATAAGTCGCATTTGTACTTAAATTGCTTCAAATGTTTCGTTTTCATATGTCTTTCTAAATTACTTTTGTTGTTTGCTTTTAACTCACATATGTCACATTTGTAATCAAATCCTTTCAAATGCTGGTTGTTCCTGTGCTGCTTGGAATTTCTATTATACTTTGTGTTGTGTTTAGTCTCAGCACATCTGTACGTCTGCGGGACGATTATTTTGCCTTCTCGAACCTCTGCTGCATGATTGGCCCATGTCCATGAAATGCATTTTCTGAAAAGAAAGAAATATTTCTAATCTCATTCTTTTTTAAATTAAACTTCTATAGTTATCAGTGACTTATATCAAAGGTAATAAACTAACTTTCTAAGTGTAACTATCTACGGGAGCGGGAGGTTAGTAGTTCTTGTTATACGTCTAATAGCCCTTTTCATAGCAATATTTAATAGTCTTAACTTTAACTGTGAGTTAAAATACTTTGTTTTTCACCGATTCTGATACAGCTTTAGAATGAAGTAGATGGCGCTACAATCTGAACACAATTTATACACAATAAGCTTTATATTATGGAAAAAAAACAGAACATACGTTTTGTTATTATATGGAAGTGATTTGCTAAACCATATAGATATTGCTATAAGGCTTGCTAATATACAAGGTGTCTGTTTAAGCTCGGCCACCGACCATATCTCGGCAACCGTTTATCGTACAACCTGGTGAAAAAAATCTTGATAGTAAAATGGACCACGGGAATTACAACAGAAATATTTTTAAGTTTCCAAAATGATCGCAAGGGGGCGCAATAAAAAATTAGATAATTTTTCTTTAAATTCTAGATTAAGAATGATTCAATTTTTTACTAGCAGCATTTTCAGACGTTTTTATACAACTTTCATTTGAAACTTTTTGATCTAAGTTCTATATGAAGGGAATGGTAGAGCGAGGTATGTCTGCGTACAAAAGTAGGTATAATTTCGGTTTGCCTCAACGGATTTTAATGTTTCTGGGCTTAGATAGAGAATTTTACGAAGAATTGAAGGATATGCAGTACGAAATTAAGTGGTTGCCAAAAAAAATAACAGGGGACGCTGTTCTCAATTTATGTATATTACTTGTTTTTTCTTTAAAATTTTAAATAGAACCGTATGTTTTTAATACCGTAATATAGAAGCACATAAAAAACTGAAGGGGATGATGAAAACCGGAAGAAGCTACCTTTTTTCTTGACGAGACATTTTTTCAATTTTATTTTAGTTTTATGAGGGTCACAGTGTATAGTTCGCTTTTCACTTGAATTTCCATCATACTCTTTTATAAATGTATTCAAATTCTCTAGCTATTTTTAAATTTCATGTCTTTTCTCTTCAGACATTGAAATAAAATAATAACAATATAATAATAATAATAATAATAATAATAATATATCTAATTATAGGAAAACAGTAAAAATAATTTCCATAACTCATGAACGAAGTATACAATAACGAGAAAAAAACAATATAATATATTGCATTAGTTATAACCAAATAATTTACTCATTATATCTAATTCATCCCCGCCTATAAAATGAAAGTAAGTAATATATCCTATTATTATACCTAAACATAATTAAGAAAATATATTGACCAAGTAATATACACGAAACAAACATATTTAAATCAGAAACGACAAAAAATAAAAAAAACTTCAACTTAACAAATGTTCAAAGTGTTCACCATTATTTTCAATACACATGTTTACTTGTGTGCTTCACTATTACGATATTAAAAACATACCATTCCATTTAAAATTTTAAAGAAAAAGAAGTATTATACATAAATTGGGAACAGCGGCCCCTGTTTTTTTTGACAACCACGTAATTTCGTATTACATATTTTTAATTCTTTGTAAGATTCTCTATCTAATAAGCCCAGAAACATTAAAATACGTTGAGGCAAACCGAAATTATACCTACTTTTGTACGCAGACATACCCCCCTCCACTCTTCCCTTTGATGGGAGTTAGATCAAAAAGTTTCAAATGAAACTTGTATAAAAACGTCTGAAAATGTTGCTAGTAAAAATTTTAATCATTCTTAATCTAGAATTTAAAGAAAAATTATTGAATTTTTAATTCATCTTGAAAATTGCGCCCCCTTGCAATCATTTTGAAAACTTAAAAATATTTTTGTTGAAATTCCCGTGGTCCGTTTTACTATCAAGACTTTTTCCTCCTGGTGTACGAGAAACGATTGCCGAGATATGATCGGTGGCCGAGCTTAAACAGACACCCGGTATAATTCTGCAGTATATGAGTAGTCAGCGTTTGCATTTTATCATACGACTGCATGACAATTAGTCCAGACTCTCTTATTCGATGCAGAAATGTCCCTCTCAATGCTGGTAATAATAATTCTCTATTGAGCAGGGTAGGTTAATTAAAGAAAACAGATATTTATATACAGGGTGTAACAAAATAAGTGTAAAACATTTCAGGGGGTGATTCCTTAGCGGAAAAGAGATAGGGTCTTTCATATAAAAAAAAAACCATAAAGGGGGTACATAAAATTTGTTTTACAATTTTTCTCACAAACACTAAAAATGTAATTTATTTCCAATGTAACTTTTTGTCTGATTATTTGTTTACCATTTAAAAATTTATTCCCAATAGCTTGTTTCATTCGAAACAAAAAATGTCTCTTAAATTTTTTGCCCAAAAGTAATCAGTTCGCAGCAAAAAATTATTTTACGAACAACTACAGAGATACATCGTCATAAAACGAAAATGTCAAACTAATTTATTTAGTAGGCCGCTAGTAGTGGTATCACGCTGTCAGTTTGTAAATTTTTGAAATTGAATTAATACTTAATTGTGTGTCGTTGTTTTGTTCGTAATTTGTTAGTTTAATAATTCACTTGTTATTAAAATGGCATACACAAATGAGGAAATGGCTGATATGCATTACGTTTACGGTCTGTCGCAGGGGAATGGGTTAGAAGCTTCTAGAACAGTGGTTCTCAACGTGGGCGGTAGCGCCCACCAGTGGGCGCTGGAGGATTTTGGGTGGGCGCTGTACGGTCTAAAGGTAAAGCTAGACTACACAGTAAAAAATTAGTAAAATTATACAAAAATGCAAAATGTTTAATATCCGCGCTCACCAATGTTCCTATTATGCATTGTTAACCCCATCGTTGCTATGGTTACGTACATGCGATAACGTTCGAACAGAGACAAATATTCAGTGTGCGATAGTTGTGTGATTAATTAACAGAGTGTTAATCAAAAATATTGTACATTTAGCATACACGGTTCTGTTATAAAATAAACAATATATATTTGAGCTGAATTAAAACTAGGTAGAGCAATTTTTATAATCGAAAACCGTTTATTACAGGTAATAATCATTTATTGATGTTGGTAATGTTTTTAATAACTCAAATTATTTTAGAAATCTAACTTATACAAAATACTTTAATTATATTGCTCCAACCAAAATTGTTTAACATCGGTCTTTTTTACACGACAGCAATGGCCCCTCAAGGCAAAAAGCAGAAGGTGGTACGCCAGTATTCGGTCGACTATATAGCCTTCGGTTTCGTACCAAGCCCAGCGGATCGCACAAGACCGATGTGCCTCATTTGTTCCAATGTCTTCTCAAATGAAGGTATGAAACCCTCTCGTATGCGTGACCATCTAGAAAAGATGCATTCGGACAAAAAGGACAAGCCCGCAGAATACTTCAAGAAACTGCGTGATGACAGGGAGAAAACTACCCCGTCCATTTCGTCTGCTTTTGCCAAGGTGACAGAGATTCAACGTGATGGCCTGCTGGCATCGTATAACATTGCATATATGATTGGAAAGGCTGGCAAGCCGCACACTGTGGGGGAAACACTGATTCTGCCTGCCGTGATAGAGGTGATTTCGACTGTCTTACATAGGAATGCGACAGAAATAGTGAAGGCTATCCCCCTTAGCAACGACACGGTCTCCAGAAGAATAGATGAGATGGCAAGTGATGTCGAAATCCAGTTGGTGGACATTCTCAAGAAGACCAACTTTTCCATCCAGCTTGATGAATCGACTTTGAGTGATAACACTGCCCTTCTCATGTCTTACGTGAGGTACTTCGACGAAACTGGGGAAACAAAAGAGGACATGTTGTTTGCAGAGTCCTTACCCCTTGACACAACTGGTACAGCCATCTTTGCTGCTGTCAAGAAGTACTTTGAAGAAAAGGAAATCCCGCTAATCAACATTCACTCCTGCGCAACAGATGGAGCACCAGCAATGGTTGGGCGATACAAGGGGTTCCTTGCTCTTCTCAAGAAGGAGCATCCAGATATCATCTGCATACATTGCGTAGCGCACAGAGAGCATCTTGCAGCGAAACGGCTGACCCCCAGCCTTCATGACTCTCTCAATCTCGTGATCACGGCCGTGAACGTAATAAAAACAAATGCAAAAAGCGATCGACTATTGCGCAAATTCTGCCAGGAAAATGACGAGATCTACAATCGGCTGCTGCTTCACACCGAGGTGAGATGGCTCTCTAAGGGCAACTGCTTGGCTCGATTCTGTGAAATGTTCGATTCAGTTGTCACTTTCCTGCAAGTCAAACATGAGAAGTTGGCCGGTGAGCTGAAGAAACACAAATTCGACATTTTCTACTTGGCTACAATCTTCAGGAAACTCAACGAGTTGTCTCTCCAGATTCAAGGTAAACTGGTGACACTCATCGACTGCAAGAGCGCAGTGACCACCTTTATCGACAAGCTGGCCCTTCTCCGCAGTAATATCGTTAGGAAAGAACTTTTCCAATTTAGTGAAATTAATCAAATGACAGAGACACCCACAGATGAAGATCTTCCTCGATATGGGGCTCATCTTCAGCAACTAAAAGAGGACCTTACATCGCGTTTCCAAGACCTCATCGAACTGGATGTACCTGCCTGGATCACTGACCCGTTTGGAGTCGTGCTGGAAGACGTTGACGTTAAATTGCAGGAGGAGTTGGTGGAACTTCGCAACAACGAGGATTGCAAAGTCCGAATCAAAACAGGCTTCAAGAAACTCTGGCAGAACCACAGCATGGCAGGACTATTCCCTACAATGCTGCAATGTGGGGAATTGTTCACAAGCTTCTTCTCACGTTTCCGACTTCATATTTAGTGGAAACCGGATTTAGTGCGGCTACATTTCTGCACTCAGACAAGAGGAAAAGGCTGGACATGGTCAACAGAGGGGACTTGCGGCTTTATTTGTCTCTGCTGACTCCTCGCGTGAAAGAGCTGGTGAGCAAGCACTAACCTCAAGGATCGCATTAGTGAAGACTGCATGGGTTGGGCTCACAAATTTATTAATTTAATTTTGTTAAATAAAATTCAATATTTCAATAATAATTTTTGTTTGTATTAATTAATATTTTTAAATAAATTTAGAGGTAGAATTTATTACTTCTTGTTTTAATTACTGTGCCCAGGTTAACTAGTCCATAATCCATAGTCGTAGTCCATGACGTGTCCCTTCGCGATTTTCTGCAGTGGGCGCTGGGATCTATACAAAATCCAGTAAGTGGGCGCTAGGCGAAAAAAGGTTGAGAACCACTGTTCTAGAAGATATGCTGAAATGTATCCTCAACGGCAGCTTCCTTCGCATAGAATATTTGCCCGACTTCATCAACGATTACGAGAATATGGTTCATTCGACAAAAGAACGCAGAATTGTGGTCGCCATCGAGAAGTTAGAACAACACATCTTGAAGACGCAGTACTTAATTTGGTTGAAGAACAACCTACTAGCAGTACTAGAAAGATTGCTTTCGAGTTAAATGTTGATCATATGACGGTATTTCGAATTTTAAAGGAACAACTCTTATACCCTTACCATCTGCAACGAGTACAGGCACTGTTACAGCGAGATTTTCCGAACCGTCTTGAATTTTCCAATTGGATGCTGGATATGATTAGAAGAAATCCTGACTTTCTGAAGACGATCGAATTCACAGACGAATGTACTTTTTCTCGGGACAAGATAATTAATTTTCATAATAACCACATATGGGCTGATGAAAACCCTCACGCTATTGTACAAGCTAACCATCAAGAACACTTTTCTCTTAACGTGTGGCTCGGAGTTATTGGGGATTATTTAATTGGCCCTCATTTTCTACCTCCTCGGTTAAATGGTGAGGCATACACTCAATTTTTAAGAGAAGTGCATCCAGTACTGCTGGAGGAAGTTCCTTTGGGCGTCAGAAGGGATATGTTTTTTATGCATGATGGGGCTCCCGCCCATTTTAGTCAAGCAGCACGTCAGCATTTAACCCAAACATATCCAAATCATTGGATAGGTCGAGGAGACCACAGAATTGGCCCGCTCGATCCCCGGATCTCAATCCTCTCGATTTCTCTACTTGGGGCCATTTACAGACTTTGGTTTATCCTACTACTGTTCGCGATGTAGAGGACTTAAGAAACCGCATCATCGATGCGTGCAGGGTAATTAGAGAGAATCCAGGAATATTTGAGCGAATACGTGGCTCAATGCGCCGACGTCTAGACGCATGTGTAATAACTGAAGGTGGACATATTGAACATTTACTATGATTTCTATATGTTTTATGTTTTGTTATTAATAAATTAGTTTTGTTTATTCATCTTTAATCGCATGTATTTTGATGCAGGTAGTAACTACAAAATAACAATACTAGTCCAGTTCGCATTTATGACGATGTATCTCTGTAGTTGTTCGTAAAATAATTTTTTGCTGCGAACTGATTACTTTTGGGCAAAAAATTCAAGAGACATTTTTTGTTTCGAATGAAACAAGGTATTGGAAATAGATTTTTAAATGGTAAACAAATAATCAGACAAAAAGTTACATTGGAAATAAATTACATTTTTAGTGTTTGTGAGAAAAATTGTAAAACAAATTTTATGTACCCCCTTTATGGGGCTGTATCTTAACAAGGGATGCTCCATTGAAGTTTTTTTATATGAAAGACCCTATCTCTTTTTCGCTAAGGAATCACCCCCTGAAATGTTTTACACTTATTTTGTTACACCCTGTATAAACCAAAGCTTTTATTGTAATCACGAGTATGAGTAGACATAAAAGATATTCACCAATTATTAAAATTTCATGATATACACATTTAAGGATATGATATATCACATCTGCCTGTATGCACGAGAAATATTTGAGTGGCATACATGACATACATTCCCTAAACAAAATCAATTGCTTTTTATAAAATCAAAAAAAAAGGATACTGGCTCAGGTTTTACATTTTGTTGCTTGCCCACGTCATTCTCACGTCGCAAAGAACACTGTCATTCCTAAATGATAGGCATTGATTAATCAAGCCCATATTCTACGTACTGCCTGTATGAATTTATTGATGAAATAGGTACCTGATTGACACAAACGATGAAAATTTGAATCAAATGTAAACTCTGGTATATTTACTGAAAAGGTATTTTTTTTACTATTTCGCCAACACATATCTATATCACACATATTTACTTAACTACTAATACGATAAATGTTATTTTACATAAAGCCTGCAAACACATCAAATATCAGGCCTATAGATTACACAATACAACATAATATATTAATTAATAAAGTTGTACTAGTACGTCCATAAACATTTACTTCTAAAGATTGGATAATCGAGATCATCAGAGTTCGCAAGTTTCATGCAAAATATTTCTTTCTGCAATGGATGAGGATTATCTCTTTTCTATCATCACACGAATGTATTTCTACAAATGGGTTAAGTAAGTCTTTGAATCTTAATAAATCAATCTAGATCATCGGGGTCGGTGTGTTTTCTACAAAATCTCTTCTTTAGGAAATGGGTCTGCATCATCATTTTGCTTAGGAGACTATCACCTGGACCACCTTAACGCTAGAATTTTATCAATTGGATTTTATCTCGCTATAGCGGATAATAATATCTATCCTCTTAACACATTTCAATAACTACAATACTGATTAACTTAGATCTAATAACATCAGATCCTAGATTTATAAGTAATTTTGGTCAAAATATCTAAAATTGTCGAATTAAAAGAGCTTTTGTTTTTCGCTCCATATGTATTGCATTATTTACGATGTCCATGACTTAACTCAAACTTAAACTTATCAATAGTTAGATTTTTGTTAATTTTAGTAAAAATACTTATTTGCTAACATAATACTTATAAAATATTCCAAATAAATTATTTGTTTTAATTTTTATATTATATTATATTACATAATCCTTTATTTCTATAATTATGCTGAATGAAATATCAGAATAATATAGACCGCTGTTTTTCAGCGTGGGCGATATCGCCCCACTTTGGCTGTTTTTTCATGTTAGGGGTCGATTAGTAACAATTTATATTTTGGGAAGAGAAAAACAATTTTCTAGGGACATAGTAAAACATTATATTAAGAATAATAAGATATTTTATTCATTATATATTACAATAATTAAAGAAATAACATTATATAATATGTAATGTAATACGAATTTAGTGTTAGCATCGGCACTCGGCATCGGAATGTTAAAACTTGCAGCGGGATTCACATTGAATGGTTTTATTGAAGGGGGGCGATGATTCGTTAGAGGCTGAGAGACACTGGTATAGACCGTGTGTAAAAAGTTACGGCGAATGATTTGAAAACGGCGTAATGTGATCGATAACCATTTCTGCACATAGCTGATGTATGGAAGTATAATAACCATATTATTTGCCAAATTCTATGTCTAAACAATTGGACTTATAATAAAATATGAAAGTTTGTGAATAAAAAATACTCTTTTATATGGCAGTCGAAATGGCTTTTGAAATCATTTCGAAATTCACATGAATCACATTTATAATCACATTCGTCAAATGTTTTCTTTTTACATGTCTTTTTGAGTCATGTTTTCGGTTTGTTCTAAATTCACATAGTCACAATCAAATTTGTCTTGAATTCACATGATCAAATTCCGAAATGTTTAGTTTTAACATGTAATTCTAAATTACTTCTGTGATTTGTTTTAAGATCACATTTATCACATTTATATTCAAACTGTTTGAGATGTTTTGTTTTTATATGTACTTTTAAATTATCATTGCGGTTTGTTCTATACTCACATTTATCACATTTATAATCATATATTTGCAAATGTTTTGTTTTTACGTGCCTTTCTAAATGCCCTTTGATGTTTGTTATAAATTCACACGTAGCACATTTATAATCAAACTCCTGCAAATGTTTTACTTTTATATGTCTTTCGAAATTTTGTTTGCAGTTTGTTTTGAATTCACATGAGCCACATTCATAATCAAATTCTTGAAGATGTTTTGTTTTTACATGTTTTTGCAAAACATTTTTGTAGTTTGTACCAAAGTCACATTTATCACATTTATAATCAAATTCTTGTAAATGTTTTTGTTTTATATGGTAGTATAAATGATATTTCTGGTTAGTTCCGAACTCACACTTGTCACATTTGTAATCAAATTCTTTAAGATGTTTTGTTTTTACATGTTTGTCTAAAACTTTTTTGTGGTTTGTTCTAAGTTCACATTTGTTACATTTATAATCAAATTCTTTCAAATGCTTTGTTTTTGCATGTTTTTGCAGAACATTTTTGTAGTTTGTACCAAAGTCACATTTATCACATTTATAATCAAATTCTTGTAAATGTTTTTGTTTTATATGGTAGTATAAATGATATTTCTGGTTAGTTCCGAACTCACACTTGTCACATTTGTAATCAAATTCTTTAAGATGTTTTGTTTTTACATGTTTGTCTAAAACTTTTTTGTGGTTTGTTCTAAGTTCACATTTGTTACATTTATAATCAAATTCTTTCAAATGCTTTGTTTTTGCATGTTTTTTAAAAGTAGTTACGTGGTTTGTTTTAAACTCACATTTATTGCATTTATAATCAAATTGTTGCAAATGATTTGTTTTTACATGTCTTTCTAAATGTTGTTTGTTGTTTGTTCTAAACTCACATTTATCACATTTACAATCAAATTCTTGTAAATGTTTCGATTTTATATGCTTTATTAAATATTGTTTGTATATTGTTCGGAAACCACATACGGAACAGCTAAATCGTTTCATTTGACCTTGTGAGCTTGATTGTTCTATTTTTATATGCACATTCTTGAAGTCACTCACTGATTGTTGTGATTCTTCTTTTACGCCAACACAAACGTGTGTATTTTCCACGTGCAACTTATGTTTACATCTTTCCCCTTGAGAGTACTGGATGTTACCGTGTTTCTTGAGATTTGTCTTCTGCTTTGTGCTGAATTTCGACTGCTCCCACCTATACATTTGACGGCCGTATGTTTTGAGCCCGCTTACTTCTTTAATTTGATTGGAAAGTGTAGATGGAATGCGTTTTCTGAAAAGAAAGAAATATTCGTTTTGAATTCGTCTATGAGGAGTTTGAAGAGGATGTAGTTGTTGGTTAAGTATTTGTTTGTATCAAATCAATTTTAGTCATTACTAGCACATGACCATTTTACTTTCTTATACTTGTATAAGGAAGTATTGCGATGACAAAATTTTGACCTTCAGATTTTTGCAGATATCCACGTTTTGAAGTCGCCGGATACCAAAAAAGTGGTTTTTGCAAACATCACTCATTCTCTCTCTCTCTCTCTCTCTCTCTCTCTCTCTCTCTCTCTATGTGTGTGTGTGTGTCCACGATAGCGGCCAAACGGGCACAGGTGCAAATACAAAACTATATATTTATGAGTACACACTTCCTCTTGAGATCTCATTAGATTCTCTATAAAATCGGTAGACCGGAAGTAATAGTTTACTTCAGTAAAAAAATCAAAATTTACCAATATCTCGTAAACTACTAAGTTTAGACAATTTTTAAAGAATACAAATGCATTAAAAAGTCAATTTTAGAAAGATTTTATAAAAAAAGTTTTTAGAGGTCGAGTTCGAACAATTTCCATATATAAAAAAATTTAAAATTCGGACTGGAAGTAACACTTTTACTCCTATCGAATAGCAGTTTTTGGCAAAAATTTTTGAATTATGTTTCTATAGAGATTTATTAAGAGAATAAAAGTACTTTGAGCTGGATTTGGTATAATTTCTACATAAAAAATATTCAAAATCCGGACAGGAAGTAACACTTTTACTCGTAGGTTTACTTTATTAAGGAATACAGAATTTAAAGTTTACTTTGGAACAACTTCTGTATACATATTTCGGTTCGCACATACGTATATGAAAATCATTTTTATCGATTTAGTTATTAATTCACGCACATTTTTAACCGAACTGAGGTAGCGGTTAAAAATGTGCGTGTTTCATAACTAAAGGTATTTTACATAGCGAACCTGACCTATTTCTAACTTTCTTACAGGATATTCGAGTTGCATATTGATTAGTTTTTTGACGGTAATTATTGTAATGTGTATTTCTTAATTAAAAAATTAACATTTAAACTCCCATTGTCTTATTTTTTTTACAGGTAGAGCGCAGATTACACTAAAATGTAGGGGTAGAACGCATACTACAGTGGCACCGTCAATTCTTACAACATAACATACTAAATTACAAATAAATATTAATCTAAAATTGCGCAAGTAGTACAACCTACTGTATAAAACGAAAAAAATACGGAGTATTTAGTCTAATTAAAGCACAATATACAATTCTTATGTGTTGTTAAGGCAAAATAAATCTAAGAACCTCTTGAAGACACTCTGGGATTTCAGTCTTGATGGTCCCCGATTCCGAAACTTTGTCACTGTGTTTAACGCTCTTTTTGTGAACTTGCAAGCCGCTGATTATAATCATAATAATAATAATAATGATAATTATCATCTGCATTGTACATTTGGTCAGTAAAATAATGGTCCCATGTGTAAGAGATGAATCTACAAATATCGAGTATTGAATCTTGTAGAAGAATAAAGGCTAAAAGAGCTAGTATTGCTTGGGAAGTCCACCTTGCAGTCCTTAGGGTAGGTATTTTCTGAAACTTCAATTCAGGAAATACTCTAGTTTTTCAAAATATCGGAAAACTCATAAAATTTCATATCATCACGCCATCCTATTGCTTCTGTGATCACTTCGTTGCCATACCTGGAATTCATCCTGAGCTGTTCGTAGTTCTGTAGAAGTTGCAGGATAAAAGGATATTCGATATTGCACACGTTTATGATTTCCACGATATTGAAAGGCATTTTTAAACAAACAAATTTCGTATTTAAATATTAAAACCCTCATTTGATTAGGTAACTTTATTAATTACATTTATCACTTATTGTTACTTTCTATACGTAGTATAAGGAGGTATTGTGATGACGAAAATGTTTGACAACGAGATTTCTACAGATGTCCCCTGATACAGGTTTGACCACGATAGCGGTCAATGGCTAAAGCTATCAATTTCAAATTTTATTTTTACAAGTTGATTTGACTGAGATCTGATTAGATTTTTAGTCAAATCAGTAGACCGGAAGTAGTAGACTTCAGTGAAAAAATCGAATTTTACCAATATTTCGTCAACTACTAAGTTTAACCGAATTTATAATGTGAATTTGAGAAAAATGTTATTAAAATAGTTTTTCGAAATCCCTATAAAGCGTGATTTTAATACTTATTGTATAAACAAATTTTCATATTATTCAGACCTGAAGAAATTTACTCATACATTTATTTTTGTAAGAAGATAAAAGTAATTAAAACTTAATTTAGAATACCTTTTGTATAATTGTTAAAGTCGTGTAGTGGCCCACACCTCATTTTTAACTATAGATTTAAGGAAAAGTCCGCAAGTTCTTTGTTTTTGTTGTAGTCTGAATTTCTTTGTTTCAATTAATTACATTTATCAAATATGTTCCCTTCGGATTTAGTTTTTTTTTTTAAATTGTCTTCCTCATTCATTGATAAGTGATGTTTGCTACACTGAGAAAAACTAATTTTAAAATTATTTAAAATTCAGTACATACGTCGGGCTGCCGACATACATAAATACATCTGTTACTGTACAATTTAAAAGACTCGAAGTCACACACCCACGGTGGCGCGGAGGAAAGGGCACCTGACTAAAGGTCGTGGGAATTTTTAAAATTAAATTACCTAATTAAATTATGACTGCAAAAGCAGAAAATTATAATTAGAATTAATCTCTGCTAATTGCGGAAAACAATATCCACTGTAAGGAATAATTTTATTGGCAGTGGCTCCGTGTCCGAGTTCGGACAGTTAATTATTCTTACTAAATGTCCGACATCGGACATTTAATTTCAATTGCTATATGTCCGAGTATGAAATCCTACGAAAATGTGTTTCTTGAGGTTATGTCTGTTTGAGTTTTAACCTCGGTTTTTACTTAGCGCTGCCTGCGGGTGGTTCAGTTAACCAATAAAATGGAGGTAGGTAAAAAATTTAACAGCTACAGTGATTGCATGAAAGCCCTCAGTGCTTATGAAAAAGAAAACTTTGTAAAATTTTACAAACGTGATAGTAAAATTCTAAAAGGAGACCGAAAAGACAAGAACTGCATTTACGAATATCTGAAATTCACTTGTAAGCAAGGAGGAAAGTTGTTTAGGAGCAATTCTAATGGCAAAAGACCAAATACTAGGTAAACCAGCGAATATAGTACATATTATTTAATTTTTTAACATTACTAACTTTATTGCAGATCTCATCGCACTACTAACTGCGGTGCATATATAACAATTAATTTCCAGAGTAAGACGAAAAAGCTAAAAATCACCCAGTTCAATAACGAACACAATCACACTCTTTCAAAAGTAAGTTGTAGGTATAGTCAGTTATCATAGTTAGTATAATTTCTTTGTGATATTTTATGTTATTGTAATATACTCGTAATTTTAAAGGAATTGTATCAGTACTATGCACCATTACGAAAATTAGAAGGGGAAGTATTAGAGGAAACCAAAATATGATTACAATGAGAGCAAATAAAAAATTGATTCAATCTCATGTTATGACAACCAGTAATAAAAAAATTACTTTAAAAGATCTTCACAATATTCAAACCAGAATTAAACCTGATGCAGCTGCGGCATCCGATCTTTCAAGTTGCATCGAGCTGCTGAAGAATACATATAGTAAGCAAATTGAAAAACAATCTTTAAGTCATATATGTACATAATGGATAATATTATTATTTTTCAGATTGTGAATCATTTGTATTGGAGGAGGACGGGGAATTTAGAGGACTACAATTTCAATCGAAAGAGATGAAAATGCTCGCGGCAGCTCATCCTGAGTTTATGTGTATTGATGCCACCTATAAACTACTGGACATCAGAGCTCCAGTGTATATTTTCTTAGTGGAAGATTCGAATGGTGGTAGTGACATTATATGCATTACTTTGTTAATGTATGAAGACTCGAACAGCCTAAAGTGGATGTGTGAAACATTCAAATCTAATAACCAGCAATGGTCAAACATAAAAACAATAATGATCGATAAAGACATAAAAGAAAGATTTGTTCTGAAAGAATGTTTTCCAGAAGCGACACTGCTTATATGCAAGTTCCATGTCTTAAAAACGTTTCAAAGGCAAATTACCTCAAAACTTGGAATAACATCTATGGAAAGAAATCTTTCATTAAGTTATGTTCAAAAATTATTATATAGTAAAAAATTAGACGAATATAATAAAATTTTCGAAGAAATGAAAGATCAAGTTCCTAGGTCTGTTGTCGACTACTTGGAAAAAAATTGGACTTCTATTAAAGAAGAATGGGTACCAGCTCTAAGTGAAGCTGAATGCTCATTTTCTAATACAACTAATAACAGGTTAGAATGTATAAATCAGAAACTGAAATCAGTTATTCCACGTTATGCCTCTTTGGGAGTATTCATCGACCATTTTTTTTGTATTCTTAATAGTCTTCGTGAAAAACACAATTTTGAAATGTTTACTATGTTACAAAAAGGAACAACCTTATAGCCGTTTGAAAATAATTTAAGAGAATATAAGGAACTATTAACACCCTATGCATATAATTTTATCAAAACACAGCATTATAAATCTAAGAAAGTAGTTATCAAAAAAGATGCCGCTGGCCTAGAGAGTGTGTGTGACTCCTTAAGTCGCACTTACACAACAACAAACAATCGTTGTGACTGTAAATTCATAAAACAAATGAAATTGCCTTGCTGCCATATACTAACATTTAGAAGTTTTGAAAACACAGAGTTATGCGAAAGGTCACTTTGTGGAGAAAGGTGGACTAAAGAATATTATGTTGCACACCATAATCTATTCCAAGATAAAGTAGAAAATCCCAGGGATAATAATTCCAATAATGTTGAAATTGATGCATCTCTGTCAAGTGTTACAACTTTTCAAAGAAAAGCGACATTGAGTCAGAATCAAAAGTATAATTTGGCGCTAAATACAATACAAGAGTTAGCACAAGTAGCATCGGAAGAAGGAACTCTGGAATTTGAAAATAAATTAAAAATTCTCAAAGATTTAACAAATTATTGGAAATTGGGTAAGAAGATTATTCTTGTCGAAAACGTAGTGTATGATAATTCCTTAAATATGGATCAGTCTGAAAATGTTATTGCTTCGATATCTTCCTATAAGGAAATCAATTTGCTCCCTCAAGACATTGTCGTTGAAGAAGAAATAAGTGAAACAAATCAAGAAGATAATAATAATTTAAATACAAATTAAACTCTTAATTTAGTCTTCGAAAATGACGAAAACATTGTGTTACCTCAAAACGTCGACACCGAAGGAGAAACAAAAAAACTTACAACAGAGCATCCAGAAACAAATCTTACAAATATTGATTTAAATGGCTTAGAAATTGTAAGCAATTCAGATGATAGAGAAAGAGTAGCAAACATAAAAATGCCTCTTCGAATAAAAAGAGGAAGGGAGCGTCCAAAAGGACATTTATCAACAGCCACTGGTCTTCCAAAAAGAAAGTTTAAAACTAAGTGAACTTAGAAACTTACTTAAGATTAGTATTTAGGTACTCATTAGCAATACCAAAATGTAATTATGAGTACATATTTATATTGTGTTGTTTATTCTGTTTTTCTATAGTACTTATTTTCAAAATAAAAAAATTAAGGCTCGCAAGTGTTGCTTATCAATTAATTCGGCTACCGGATTATACATTCAGTATAACTACCTTTTTCAGTATCCCACATCGGATGTTTAGGATCAACGTTCATATGTGTCCAACTTCGGACATATAGCAACTGAAATTAAATGTCCGATGTCGGACATTTAGTAAGAATAATTACATGTCCGAGCTCGGACACGGAGCCACTGCCAATTTTATTTTATATTGAAATTTCTACTAGAATCGGAGTTCGTAGCAATGTGCGCATGCTGGATATTCTTTCGGACTAGAAATTTCGAGCATTCCAAATAAATAGGTATATTGTTTGTTATAACTAGGTAATAAGTATTTTTGTTTTTTCTGCTTTTTAAAATTTTTATATTTTGTACGTACTACTTATTAGCCCTTCAGGCTTTAACAATAGGAATTGTTTATGTGGTGTGATTAAATATGTTTTCTTTATTTTTCGTATCATTATAAGAAAAATAAATTTATAAATTTTCAAAGTATAATTTATATACTGTAAACTTAGCGCATATTTACCTCCAGTTTTTGTAGTAGAGTCGGTAATATAAATTAGTTTTATGTATATATTTTATTATTCTCAAAGAGTTTATTCAACCATAGCAATAAACAAACTTCGTTGAGAAAGATTTAACATACCGAAACAATATTGTTAGAGAAATCTAATAAACAAGAGAAGCAAAACAAATGTTTAATTTTTTATCTACGTTTAAGTATACCGTTTGACTGAAATAAAAGTAGATATAGGGAAACACAAACACGCACACATGTGCATGCAAACATGAAATGGAGGGGTACGATAGTAGGGGAGTACAGATGAGTTCATATATCGGGACACCGGGGTACCGAGGCTTTAGTGCAAAACGTTGAAAGGTAGTATGCAGACGTAAGGAATTGCTACGCTATGTACGGCTTTTGTATAATATTTTGGTAACTGATGTATAATGTATTAACATTGAACTGAAACAAAACTCTATAGAATTTGTAACTAAAATAAAATTCTTATAAAAAATTAAATAAAATTCTCACATTTAACACGAAACAAAATATTATACTTAATGAACTATACAAAATTTAATGTTGAAGATGTTCAAATGTCTGTCCCTCAGGGCATTTTATTTTAATATTTGCGAGTTTGCTCAGATACAATGTATGTACGTACACGCTCTAAAGTTACGGAACGAATGCCATGTCTGCCGGTCTGCGCTCTCGATCTCCCCACTATCTCCCCACACCACCGGTGTTGTATACATACATACATAGGTACATGTTGATGTGTGTGTATTTGAAGATGCATATTAACTTTTAACTACGACAATCTGTATATAATACAATGTTTCACCAGGAGCCGTCTGCTACATACATTTACAAGATATATTATTAATGTTTATTTTCGTTACATTTAGTTTTCGCCGCACTGTATATCTCAGTTTTTTGCGAATATCTCATGCTTTCTAGGAAGATACATTATGAGTATAAAAGTATTTAAAACTTGAGTTTGAATACATTTTGTATAAAAAAATTCAAAATTCGGATCAGAAGTAACATTTTTACTCTTACCGAATAGCATTTTGTTACAAATATCTCACAAATTATGCATTCTACAGAGATTTATTAATTAAGAGTATGCTACACCTTCTCCTAACTATAAGCAAAATTAAAAGAGGGTGCAGGAGAACATGGCGTCGTAGCGAAAATAATAATTACCCATCTTTTCTACACTATTAATAATATATCCTTTTTATTTAACAAAGTTTCTGAAAAATTTCCGCTTACACCTTCAGGGATGCCTTACCTGCCTACCCTTGTATACTTTTGGTAAATATGAAGAAAGGAACTGCACTCCAGTTCAATCGGTTTGTGAGTCGTGGATTTACACAAAATCACAGATGGATTAATATAAAGGACGCCACTCCCTTGTAACTATTCCCTTCCTCAAAATGATCTTTGACCCGGGAGAAAATCAGATAATAGTATTCAGGGTAGTTTTAAAGATAAGACAAAACCACAAATTTCTAACAACAAAACAATTTAATAATCAACTGTTCAACTGTATAAAGGCGTAACAAGGCGCAAAATTACTCCAAATTAATAATTATTTCTTAAATTTAATTTTTTCAAATTGTTACACAAAAGTAAAATACCTGACAGTGGAAAATTGTAAGTGAACAGAGGCACCCTAATTTTTGGGACACGCTGTATATCGTACATAAAGTAACAATAGTACTTTCAATTCGTACAAAATTAAATGACAAGCGATAGCTCGAGATCTCTTGCTTTACATAGGTTTTACAAAATGTGTCCTTATACGTTACAACAGTGTACCGGGTGGCCATCTAAGAATGTCCGCCGGCTATATCTCAGAAACCAGTAGTCATATTGCTTCCGGGTAAAAAAATTTCAAGTAAAAGTGCCCACGAGAAAATGCTTGAAATTATTTTGGAGTTTGTAAAATGTCCGCAAGGGGGCGTAACAGTCAGGATCAATGTTAAAATTTAGAATTTCCTCATATTTTGACTAATTGAGGGGTATTGAAAATTTTTAAATTTTATTCTTTACACATTCTTTCATACTTCTAGTCTTTCACATTTTTGACTATCTAGTGAAATAAAGTGGTGGTGGCAGTTCAAATGTTTCTTTAAATAAACTAGGATTACTCCCGTTTGGCCTAACCGATTTGAATAAGTTTGATCTCATTCAAAAGAGCGTTATTTGCTCTACAAACTGAACTTGTGTTTTTGTATCTACTAAATATAATCAACTAAATTACACTCAGCACAAGAAATACTAATTAAATGACAAGCTTAGAACATTAACCCCCACAACTAAAAATTATTATAAGCCCCCACCTGGTAAGTTCAGGCGATAAGTCCAAATACATTTAAATGAGAATTTACTAAAATTTCTCTAGCTCTAATTAGCACAAATCTTACGTTAAATTAAAATACAGCCCAAACTTCCGTGCTACAGATTGGCAAAATTATTATAAGCCCCCACCTGGTAAGTTCAGGCGATAAGTCCAAATACATTTAAATGAGAATTTACTAAAATTTCTCTAGCTCTAATTAGCACAAATCTTACGTTAAATTAAAATACAGCCCAAACTTCTGTGCTACAGATTGGCAACGGGTAAACAGAAGTTTTGAGCGACAGATAACATAATAGATAGAGAAATTAATTTTTAAAATTAAACAACAATTTAACCTGGCGGTATCTTACAGATTTACACAAATATTTAGAAGGAAACAATCAACACTTTTGTACAGGAAGGCGTAGCCCCAATATAAACTGTAGGAAGCCGGAGGTGTCAGTTACTATTCGGAACTTCCATGAAATGCAAGCTTCCGTTCTTAATATTCTTCTACAGAAAAATAAATCTTCTCATAAGTTTTCCTATTTTTAAAAATGGCGGCACAACGTGTAGCTCATTTTCATACACTTAGAGGGACGATATATGCGTGTATTTTCACACAAAATTAGAAGCTGTAAGGTAAGGGAAACGATATACATCATAAATAATACCACAGAACTAAAAAAAAATAAGAAGGCACTCACCAGAATTTAACTCCACCATCGCACTAAATAATCCGACAAGACGTCAAATAAATATCTAATCAAGGTTTATTAATCTCTGCAGTAACATCGGCATACAGGCGTATTTTACAAACGGTAACGGCAAATTTCCACCAAGATAATAACGGCATTCACACGCAGACTCAATCGCGCATGCTTGGAACGTACCGTTCCAATCGTGCGTGATTGAACGAGCGTGTGAATATATATGGCATGTCCACTCGAAGAATGCGCAGTAACCCTGTCAAATCAGTCACGCGTCCTTATCCACTCTTGTTAAATTGGTTAAACTGAAAGGTTGTGGCGTGGGACACTTTTCACGATTTTCTAAAAATGGCTGATACACGATACTAGTCCAAAGACTTTATGTTGATCTTTATAGAAGAGTATAAATGTCATCCATGTTTATGGAAAATAAGATCAAAAGAGTACATTAATAAAAATTTAAAAAACGAAGCCTATGAAAAATTAGTTAAACTTTGCAAAAGTATTTATCCAGAAGCCAACCGCGATTTCGTAGTTAAAAAAATTCAAAGCTTGCGAGGATCTTTTCGAAAGGAGACAAAGAAGGTAGAGGAGTCAAAGAGAAGTGGTGCCTCTGCAGACGATGTTTATGTACCTTCCTTATGGTACTATGATTTGTTGTTGTTCACCAAAGATCAGGAAATGCCCACTAGCAGCATAAGTAACATCAGTGATATCCAAGAAAGTGATAATTTTGAAGAACAATATGTGGAACATGAAGTGGATATGTCACTTTCAGAAGAGTCTACACCTATAAAGGGAAAGGAAAGTAATGAAAACACGGAGGTAAGTATATAGAATATATATTTGTAATTATTACACATGTGATATACATTAAACAAATTAGTATTTCATGTCCTATGCTTTTCCTTTCTGAAGCATTTCGTCTTGAAATTCTATTCGCCCGTCTCCATTAAAATAATTCATATAAGCTTCACGAACTTCTTTTGCCAAAGACGAAGCGTTTCTTGTGGTGCTTGATTGTAGGCGTGTCAGAGCAACATTTTCATTTCTCCAGTCACCCATTACAACATGTCCATCATTATTACAACTATCAAATGTTGAACTATTTGCGTATGGTGTTTTCAGTTTTAGTAAAAAATTGTGCAATGTGCAAATAGCTCAAAATTACATATATTATTTTTCTTGGAGCCATGTTTATCGCTGTGTGTAGAATTCGGAATTTAGATCCAATTTGTCCAAATGCGTTTTCTGAAACATTTCTAGCTCTAGATAATCTATACTTAAAGATCCGTTTTCGATAATTTAACTCCTTTTGTGAAAATGGTTTTAGGAAATGTTCGTGCAAACTAAATGCTTCATTTCCAAGAAATACATAGGGTAAGTTATTAACTGTTTCAGTGTTATCTGGCAAATTTAGTTTAGACGTCAGTAATTTCTTGTAAAAATCCGTGTACTCAATGACACCTCCATCTGATAATCTACCATTTTTTCCCACGTCCACAAAAATGAATTCGTAATTTGAGTTCACTAAAGCCATTAAAACAATAGAATAAAAATTCTTATAATTATAATATTGCGCTCCTGAATGAGCAGGGGGCACAATCCTAATGTGCTTTCCATCCAAAACACCTCCGCAGTTTATAAATTGCCATCTCTTTTGAAATCCTTTACCAATATGGATCCATTCTTCCTTGGTTGTTGGAAACTGGAAACAAAAAGTACTTATTCATTTTTTTTTCTAGATAACTAATATTCTTAAATAGTTCCTGTAGTCGTCTGGATAATTTTCTTTTAGTTCCAGTAGAAGTGGCATGTGCCCAAAAAGATTCCGATCTTTTTTCCACTTTTTAACCCATTCAGTTCTTATGTAACACTTTTTACGCCTCTTTTGTAAAATTTTGTGATAAGTATACATAGCAGCGACGAGAAAAATTTTCTTATTTGAAATATCCATGCTAACAAATAAAATTAGCGTAAATATATAAAATCTCGACAAACATTTTAAGCTTACCTAAAATTCCAAACGCCATGCTGATCACTAGTGATACAAGACACTTTTAGTGTTCACACACACGGGATCTGCTCTTACAGTTTTAAACAGCGAGAAAGAATGAGGGATAAAACCGTAACTATATCTACTGCAACAATCTTAACGCGCCCCGTTCAAGTCTGCGCTCTAGAACTAGCGACTGGAACGTGGCGTTCTAGGTATGCGTGATTAAGTCTGCGTGTGAACGCCGCTAATCGCAGAGATTAAGCAATGGCGATTTTTAAATCTGCTTCTTAACGAATCAGACGGTAAAATGAAAATGAACGAGCAGTTCTAATTAACTTCCACTATAGATACCAGAACAAGACGGCCAAAACGAGAACTAACAATGCAATTGTACCAACATTTGAAATTCTTTCGAGCCGAGAATTTACAAACAAAAGAAAGCTTAATAATGCCTAGGGAAGAAGGAGAAAATAAAATAAAATTCCCTAATACGAAACAAAGGAGTAAAAGTACTTAATTAATATTAAGAGCAATTAACATAATACGACAGACCATTAACAACATTAAGTTGCTTAACGTCTCAGTTAGATTTTGACCCACCCTAGCGGAACTAAAGTTGCATATAGGCGCAGTTAACTATGGCTCACTGTAAGACAAACGCGGTAGTAGAGATCTGTTATACGATAAAGCCCGAGGTTGCTAGAAGATGGCAGAACAATCCTAAGAAAATTAGAATTAAGATCAACTAAATCATATTTTAATTATAAAGACTGCAGATCGTTACCCCTAAATATAACAACACGATAAATTAAAATAAACCAAGCGAAAATGACTAACGTCACAACGACACAAAACAATAACAATAAACCTACCAAAATAAACAAGAAAAAGGAAAGCCAAAATTCCGGAATATACGGGACTGTCAAAAATTAACGTAACAAGTATAGAAGCACATAGGATAGGATTTTAAATAATTTTTGTATAAAAAAGATTAAATTCCGACCTGAAGTCAAACATTTTATCATAGGTTTATTTTTGTAAGAAGATAATATTTAAAACTTAATTTGGAACAACTTTTGTCTAGCACACGTGATGCGAGTTGTTTTCTAACACTACCCCTTAAAGGAAAGAACCTACCCTGGCGGTGTATATTTTTAATATGTGGTGGTTTCGTCATATGACGAAACCACCACTATACTTTTATGGTATTAAAAGTTAGTAAGTATTAGAAATAGCCAACTATAATACAATTAGTTGGGCTGAGTACGTAAAGGTAGCGCTAATGCAATTTGCAAGCGACACGACCATGTGTTTTGATTAGTTAAACCTCTTTGAAAAGGATGCGTGGTGCCTTGAGGAATGTGCCAGGCAAATTTTTGCAATTAGAACTAAAAAAATATTTTGAAAATCTAAATTTTTATTATAATAATTTATTTATTAGGCAGCTATACAGACAGCTGCATGATCCTAAATTTAAAATGATCGTTTCAAACTAATTAAAATTATTTTCTCAATGTTTTGCTTTTAAGTGTTTTTCCACTCTACTTTGAATCTGTTAAAATGGCTTTTGAAGTCATTTCTAAATTTACATGGTCACAGTTATAATCAAATTCTTCAAATGTTTCGTTTTTATGTCTTTCTAAATTATATTTGAGGTTTGTTATAAATTCCCAAGTCAAATATTTTGAAATGTTGCCGTCGTTATTCGATATTCTAAAATATTTATGTGGTTAATTCGAAATTACTTCTGGGAATTGTTTTAATTTGACATTTATCACATTTATGATCAATTTTTTTCATGCTTCGCTGTTTTATGTCTTTTAAGACTAGATTTGACGTTTGTTCTAAATTCACATTTCTCACATTTGTAATCAAATTTTTTTAAATGTTTAGTTTTTATATGTTTTTCTAAATAATCTTTGCTGTTCGTTCTCAATTCGCAGGCATCACATTCATAATCAAATTCCTTCAAATGTATCGTTCTTATATGCCCTTCGAAATAACGTTTATGATTTGTTTCAAATTCGCATAAGTCACAATTATAATCGAATTCTTTCAAATGTTTTGTTTTCGTATGTTTTTTTAAAGTATTTTTGTGGTTTGTTCCAAATTCACATTTCTCACATTTGTAATCAAATTTTTTTAAATGTTTAGTTTTTATATGTTTTTCTAAATAATCTTTGCTGTTCGTTCTCAATTCGCAGGCATCACATTCATAATCAAATTCCTTCAAATGTATCGTTCTTATATGCCCTTCGAAATAACGTTTATGATTTGTTTTAAATTCGCATAAGTCACAATTATAATGGAATTCTTTCAAATGTTTTGTTTTCGTATGTTTTTTTAAAGTATTTTTGTGGTTTGTTCCAAATTCACATTTATCGCATTTATAATCAAATTCTCGCAAATGTTTTGTCTTTACATGTCCTTCTAAATGTTGTTTCTGGTTTGTTCTATATTCACATGAATCACATTTATAATTAAATTCTTTCAGATGTTTTGATTTCATATGTCTTCCTAAATGTTGTTTGTGGCTTGTTCTATATTCACATGAATCACATTTATAATTAAATTCTTTCAGATGTTTTGATTTCATATGCCTTCCTAAATGTTGTTTGTATTTTGTTCGGAAACAGCATAGAGAACATTTAAACCGTTTCATGTGACCTTGGAAGTTTGATTGTTCTACTTTTATTTCCACGTTCTTACAGTCATTCACAGAATATTCAAGATCTTCCTTTACGCCAACATAAATTTGTGTATTTTCTACGTGCAGCTGGAGAGGTTCTTCGGTTCTGTATTGTCCCTTGCAAGTGTTGTGTTTACTCTGCTCCCATCTGTATGTTTGGAGCCGGCATGTTTTACTGCCTCTCACTTCTGCAATTGCATAGGCCGGTGTAGATGAAATGCATTTTCTGAAAAGAAATAAATATTCACTTTGAATTAAGATTAATTTACACGGTACCAGTAACTAGGCCGACTTACTAAAACCGAGTACTGGATTTTAGTACTCCCCTCGTGTAAACAGGCGTTTTAGTGATTCATTCCAGTACTTGCGCCATTTTTCATACCAGTCGCGTGTTTAGAAAAAAATCTTATTTACTGGAGCGAGTACCAACCCCCACTACGCCCCTTTTCGACTGTCTAGACTACTAAATTCTTATGGACACGGTTTTTAGTGGTCATTATAATAATAAAAATAAAATAAATAATTATATTACGATAAAATGGCTAATAAATGCAATGAAGACATTACAATTTGTAGAGAATAGGAATGCCTCTGGAATGTGAAGTTGGAATTGTGTAAAAATAAACAGGCTAGAGAATCTGCCATAGAAAAACTGTGGAACCACGGATTACGGATTTTAAAGCCACCGATGTAAAATATAAAATTAAAAATTTAAGATCGACGTACAACCAAGAACTGACAAAGATTGAAAGATAAGGCTCCGTCCTATGATTCCCAATCTCATAGCACCAGCACAATCATTTTTTAAGCAGTGTATCTACATATTGAACTCAAATTCACCAATAATTATAATGTTTAACTTGTACTTTTAAGGGTGTTGTATAGGTACATTTTCAAATAATTGCAGATTACAGGCTGGCTACCTTTAACTTTATGCAAAAATGATTTAGATGAAATATTCTTATAATGTTGATCTACATGTCCCTGCGCATTTTGTATTTTCCATTTTTTATTAATAGTCATAAAATATTAAATACAAATAGAGAATCAATAAATAAAATACGTACCGACGTATAAAATATTATTGTGAATAATAATTTCTAGTAATTTTTCTTTTGTATTTATTAAGATAAATATGTAATTTGATAAGTACGAAATGCAATTTTGGCACTGTTTTAGTACGCCACCTGCAGTCAAAGACTTGATATATTATTGCAATCCAAGACTACTTGGTTTAGGTGGAGATTCATTTCAGAGCCAGAAATCTGAATATAGAAATTTTTCTGTTACGGTTTAGTAGATATTTGATTAAACATTATTTATATTATTTTACATTTCATAAAATTGAAAACATTATCTAAGTAATCTTGGTTTAACTTTATAAAATTAATAAACATTTTCTTTTTGTAAAATTTATATTATGATGTACTAAATTTAATAAAATTGAACGAACACATTCTTTGGTCTGCTTTGATAACTTTTCCATAAATACAAACTTAAACAAAAACACTACATATGATTTATAAATAAAACTAGCCTTTTTAGTTCTTCCACTACTTTACAACTGAAAAATAATGTAAAACTAATACAGAAAATTGTCAGAATCTTTATTTTCGAAAACTTCACGCTACAGAAATCTGTAAGTGATATTGGTATAAGATTCTGTAACTTTGTTTAGAGCAACGAGATTTCGATTTTTTGGCGATATCTTTTGATCTGTAAGAGACATGGTTTTGCCATTAAAAATAAACAACAGACAAGCAACATATGAGTATATTACATATTGCTGTGATTTTTCTTATGTCAAAATTATTGAGCATGTTCAACATGTATTGCGAGACGGGGAATGCTTACTCACTTTAACTTTTGAAATGTTTAAATCATTAGGTGGAAACTCTTATGTGTGAGATGTAGAACTTTTCTTTGTTCAAAAAAGTCATACTCTTACTTTTTAGGAAGGGTCAAATTGAAGAAAACTAAACATTAACATTGAAATCAAAATTTTATGTCAAAATATCGTAAATGGCGAAACATACAGGATGGCCGCCGAGGTATCGGAGATACTTTGTATATGAATTCAATGAGCAAAAATTAACTTTCAATTCCTAGCGGTTCTTGAAATATCCGAGTTTGAAGGTAAAGTAAATTACTAGAGGGTTTAAGAACAAATGTGGTTAATTATTAAGAAAAGCCTAATAACAGTGCAATTATTAAAGCTGCTCTCTCTATTAATTTTTTTTCGATACTTGAAGTATCGGATTTTGAAGTTGGCAGGTCGTATGGATAGATCCTATACATTTTTGTGATAATCAGTTCGTTAATTGTCATCATTGACAGTTGGTTATTTTCTATTGTGTCATTTCTGTTAAAATTATGCCTGTAATTTATTCAACTGAAGAATACGCGGACATGATTTTCGTGTATGGATATTGCTAGAACCTTCACAACTTTTCGATTAACAGGCGCGTTTCCTAAACCTACTTGTGAAAGAGAACTTTTGCGAAGAAACAATGCTACGGAAGTGCTTGTGGTTATTGAAAATAATCATGGTGTTAGTACGAGAAGAATTACTGTACTTACTGGACAAACTAGCATGGCTGTGCAAGGCACTGACTGCATGTGTGGGCATCGGAAAATCCTCATGCTGTTCGTGACACTCATTTTCAGAGAAGAATCTACATAAACGTTGGACTGGAAATTCAT
Source organism: Amphimallon solstitiale (assembly GCA_963170755.1). Classification (NCBI taxonomy): domain Eukaryota; kingdom Metazoa; phylum Arthropoda; class Insecta; order Coleoptera; family Scarabaeidae; genus Amphimallon; species Amphimallon solstitiale. The sequence continues at coordinate 52,810,860 of OY720681.1, read as the reverse complement.
AATGAAGTCATCGGACCACATATCTTCGACGGAAATTTGAAAAGTGAAATGTACATTTCTCTTAACAAAAAGGTTGCCAGTCTAAAGTATAAATTCTGTCTAATATTTGAAGGTCGAGCTGTAACTTTATTATAAATGAAATAGTCAATATTTCCAGCGACAGAGTTTCGACGTAAAATATATGGATGAAGATGCACTTCATGTCAACATAATAAAGAATTATTTTATCAAAAACCAAAATATATTTAACGTTTTTTATACATATATACACTCTAACGCATAATGTATTAATATCAACAAGATAAATTGTTTTTGTTATGTATAGCAAATTTTATTTACTTTACGAGAACCCAGCCCACAGAGGAATTTTTTTACTGTAGTGCCACAAAGAAGAATATTGAAGATACTGAATCAGTTAAATTACTAAAAGTTGTTAAGAAGTTCGAGAAGTATTTGATAGTATTTTGCATATTCGGATTTAACATTTGTTGTCAACTTTTCAAGATATTTTAAGAAAATTAAAATATAAATAATACTTTTACATATTTTCATAAGCATTAGAGATAGAATAAAACTAAAAACTGCATCTTCTAGTATTTTCGTAACGTACCTGTCTAGAAAGCACGATTTGCGAAATATTCGCAAAAAAACTGATTTTCAATAAGAGTAACATACCTACTTCCGGTAGGAATTTCGAAACACTTTTTTAATAAAATTTTACTCAAATTTAGTTTTGAGCGCATGTGAGTTCTTTATAAATTTGTTTAATTTTAGTAGTTGACGAAATATTGGCAACCTTCGATTTTTTCACTGAAATAAACTACTACTTCCGGTATGCCAATTTTACTGAAAATCTAATCAGATCTCAAGAGGGAGGTTTTACTCGTAAATACAAAATTTTGAATTGATATCTATAGCTGTTTGATCGCTATCGTGGACACATACACACTCACACACAGACAGAGAGATACATTTTTTAATCCACTTTTTCGGTACCAGGAGACTTCAAAACGTGGACATCTGCAAAAATTTCGAGGTGGAAAATTTGCATTATCACAATATTTCCTTATATTACGTATAAGAAAGTAAAATTAATACTGGAATCCGTTACTTTGTGATATTCCCTATTACAAATAAATAAAACAATTTATATACTTTTTTATACAACTATAATTCGATAAATGAGTGTTTTACTCCAACTCAGCATTTCAAGACGAATTAAAATAAAATATATACACAAAATTGTACATCGTAATTTTTTTAAATACATTTCATACTTGGTACTGGAGCACACAGTTTCTTTGTTATTTATGTATTTCATGTAGTTTAACAAGCGAGTTATTGTGTGTGTTTGTAATGAGCCTTACATGTGCCATTCATTATATGGTTTGAGTTATCAATTTATGCGTTCATGTTAAAGTCCGTCTTAAATGCGCTCGGCTCGTGTAGATTGGCAACCTTTTTGTTGAGAGAACTGTACCGGGCTTTTTTGGAGAAAGATCTATATCTACTACTTGAGGTCATTCCTCTTCAACTCAGAAGGACAATTTTGTTGTTATGATAGTGCTCCGGCCCATTTTGGAAGAGGTGCCACTAATTTCCTAAATGAACAGAGTCCAAATCGATGGATAGGTCGTGAAGATCCCATAGCATAGCCACCGCGATTTCTGGATCTCAACCCACTAAATTTTTTCATATGGGGCATGAAAAAATCTTGACACTTACATGTTCAACGGGAAATCCTAATAATACTGGATCATTCATAAGATTCATGCGACGTTTTATGAGGTGAAAAACAATATGGAGAACTACAACTGGGAACGAAGACTCTGACGGAAGATTGAGCTATGCATTGTACAATGCGGTAGACACATTGATCAGCTTTATTAATGCTTTCTTTAAAATAAACCACATTTTTTTCTAAACCCTCCAGTAATTTATTACGGCTTCAAACTCCGATATTTTAAGAACCGTTAGGAACTCGGGAAAAGTGAATAGAAACATTTTTGGTTAAAATTATTCATTGAATTCATATATGAAGTTTATAGGATACCTTGGCGGCCAAGTGGGGATAGACGACGCAATAGCTTGGGAAAACCTCGTCTGAAATGTGTGTGACAATGTTTATTATTTATTGTTTTTTATCTTCAAAAATAATTACAGAAAGTTTTTTTTTATATCCTTCATCAAATGTGCAGCTGGCGCGTGGAGGTTGTTTTTTTCTTTTGTGTATCAATCTTAGTTAGTAGATATTAATTAAATTAATGCATTTTTGTCGTTATTTCTAAGACACATAACTTCTTTAAGAAAATAAATTAGTACGAAAACTGATGTGTCATTATAATTTGATGCCTTTTGCATCACTAACCCAAATTTGAGATTCTAAAATTACAAAATAAATTCAAAGAACGCGAAACGGCGATGCCTTAGTTTTCGATAGGTAAACGCTCCTCTTAAGTAAAACTATGAAATGTTAATTCTAACATACAGATATAAATTGTTTTACAGAACGATTTTCAATACGCGCAATGGAAAAGATAATCAACAAGATGACATTAGCGTCGTTCAACAAAGTAATACTCAAGTATTCATATGCTCTAAGTAATATTTCTTTTTCCACTATACCTACGCTTATCATTTCATCAGAACTCCATCTCACATTTCTTACTGAACACATCTTTGACTTAAAAATAATTACTATCTACAGACTAGACTCGGCTAGACTTCAGACTGAATAAATTATACAAAATATTACTAACACCTACGTTACGTAGAGTATGTGTAGCCTGAACAGAGACAATTAGCACTTAACGCTCATACGTATGTCATTTCGAATGCACCGCTCTATAAGGGCGGTACTTATAAACTGGGAACTGTACAATTTAGATTTTTACTAGCATTTAGAAAAACAGTACATAGTAGTGGGGTATTGGCAAGCTCCACCCATGAGCTCTACCTACCCCCCGATACCCGCAGCGAAGACGTCGAAATTTTAAGTTTGGTATACAACACCCTTAAGCACGTGTCTGAGAAAAAGGTGTTATGTGGTGATAGGGTGTTAAAACAATTTGTAAAGAATGAACAAATATATAATTTTAAAAGTGGTTAAATGTATCCAAATATTATTTCAAAAGAACAAAGCCGAGAGAAATAGCACCTACGAGTGATGAAATAGTTATAAAGGAGGTAAGTAGCTTCTACGATTCAAGGATGATTTTGCAAATGATTACGAGACAGGTCAAGATACTTACCTCCTGTCTTGTGTATAACGTTTTATCCCCTCTCACAGCTATGGTTCATGAAATAAAAAATCAGATTTTTTGATCAATTTATTTTGACAGTGACACTTATTACTTTTTTTAATTAATTAATGGATTAGATCATTCTAGGGGGGAAATGTTAAATTGAGATTGCGTAGACATCGTTTTACTTCTGCCTGTAGTTGGTAGGTGGCGCATGTTAAGATCTCTTCACGCAATTTTAGGATTGATATGACACTTCAGCGCTTAGCTTCGCAGAACTGTCTGTTGTTGTTGGTTATTATTAGTAACTATGGTAACTATATGTGGTATAGCTTCTTAAATATTTTTGTTGACAGTTTTTAAAATTATTAATCACAATTATAAAATATTAACTTATTTCTTAAAATTTCATGTGCGTAAATATTTATTCTGCATAATTCGAGTAATTTATTTATTTATTAGCACTTTTTTATAGACTTCCTAGTAATTATGCCCAGAAGAAAATGTTATGTGTCAAATTGTGACCAAAATGTAAAAGTTTTCCATGCATTTCCACATCCAAAATCAATTCGTTTTCACGAGTGGTTGGAAGCTACAGGATATCCTAATTTATTCAATGTTATAAGAGAAGATCGACGATTTTCAATTAAGCAATAAATAAGTTCAAATGTAGGAATAATTTAGAATGCTTTCTCCTTAATATTTTGAAATAGAAATAAGTTTTCAAATAAAAATAAAGTATTACTAAAAAGATATGTTTCTAATTTATTACTAAGTTAGTATTATATATAATGCACATCATTTTTTTTATATGTCAACTTTACTTTCATTAATAGTTTTTATTCTTCACTTTAAATGACTTAAAATATAGCAATATCTGTAGCAGATTTTACTTTAAAATACATCTACTATTTTATCTCCGAACATTTAAAGTGAAGAATAAAAACTATTAAGGTAAATACAAAATGGAATAGAAATGCATAATAATTAAGTTTCCCGGTTCATTGGTTTGATCCATTTTAGTACTGCCTGTAGTTGGCAGGCAGCGCTAAACAGTGCCTAAACTTTTTACTATTAAGTTATACTATCTCCTAGTTATAGTGATCTGTGGATCCCTCTCCACTCGTTGTCAATAGCATTTAGGACTCACCACCCGTTGTCAATAGCAACTAGTACTTACCTCCTAGTTACTAGGACTTTGGCGGTAAAATCAACTCACTTGTTTGAAACCAATCTAACAATCTGCAATCTACTTACCATAGTGGGAGCAGATAAAACTACTCTATTGCCCAGTTGCACATTAAATGGTATCTGAAATCGTTCGTAATACAAAATGTCAATTATGATGGTACAATTATTACCACGTTCCTCTGTCAGCTAGTGACAACTTATGAAAGTCAATATACACCAGAAGCGCACAATAATGATTTATTTTACTGCCTATTAGAAATAGTAGTATTTATCGCCAACCGGCAGTAAAGCGATGCGTTACCATAGCGTTTTACGGAGGTAAACAAACACTTTATCGTACTGTACAATAAAGTACTTTACCTGCCGCTAAATCTGTCAACGTAGCCATGACTCATGACTTTAAACATAAATCCTTCGTCACTGTCATAAACTGCCAAAAATTATTATATCCTTATTTTTAAAATTAACAATTTTCACGGTTGGCGATAAAATTTGGATGCACCACGTCAGTAAAGTATCTTTATCGAACTCTTCTTTTACTCACCGCGCTCGCTTCACTCGCTTGGCTCGTAAATCAGACTCGTTCGATAAAGTATCATTGTACTGACTTGGTACATAAATAACTTTTATCGCCAACCGTCCGTAAAGCGATGCGTTACCACAGCGTTTTACGGAGGTAAACAAACACTTTATCGTACTGTACAATAAAGTACTTTACCTGCCTCTAATATCTGTCAGCGTAGCCATGACTGATGACTTTAAGCATAAATCCTTTGTCGCTGTCATAAAATGTGATAAGTCATTATATCTTCATTTTTTAAATTACAAATTTTTGCGGTTTACGATAAAATTTAGTATGCACCACGTCAGTAAAGTGCCTTTATCGAACTCACCTGTTACTCGCGTCGCTTGCTTGGCTCATAAATCAGACTCGTTCGATAAAGAATCACTTTACTGACTTGGTACATAAATAACTATTATGTGAAGTGATTCTTTATCGAACGAGTCTGATTTATGAGTCAAGCATGCGAGGCGAGTAACAGGCGAGTTCGATAAAGGCACTTTACTGACGATTGGCGATAAAGATTATTATTATCATAAATACTTCATCGATTATTATTATCACAAATACTTCATCTATTAGATTTACATTTATTACTATTACCTATTTCTAATGCGTGGTTTTAAAGGTGGTCCGCGGAATTACAGGGAATAAAAGATTTCGATGATATGGCGTAATGAAATGTAAATTAATCTTACCTTTCGTTCCTCTCCCAGCAGTAGGTCATATGGTATTCGTTGTATTCATTCTGACCCAAGTAGATTTTGCAATATGGACACTGAACGAGTTCTGAAAATGCAAGAAAAACAAACTCATTATATTATCACTGATAGTTATTTACGAACCAAGTGCGGGAAGACTATTTTCCCGCAGGAAGCGAGTGCTTTTAATTGGGCGAATACGTGGAAGATGTCTTCACGCAAGTGGTTTGTACAATACTTTTTGTACGAACATTAAATTAATAAAATATTATTGATTAATGTCATTCGTATCATACCTAACCTAGGATAAATTATCTAATTAATTTAGGCATTTCATGTACGTAACTATTACTCACCTTTCCCTAAAATTAAGTTATTATATTCTTACACATGGCTAACATGAGGTATTTATTCTTATATTTATAAATTTATAGAATATGAATTGCGTTTTTTGGTTTAAATATAATAGTTATTTACGAACCAAGTGCGGGAAGACTGTTTTCCCGCATGAGCGCACATTGTAAGCACGAGCGACCGCAGGAAGCGAGTGCTTTTATTTGCGCGAATGCGTGGAAGATGTCTTCACGCAAGTGGTTTGTACAATATTTTTTGTACGAACATTAAATTAAAGAAATATTATTGATTAATGTCATTAGTATCATACCTAACCTAAAATAGATTACCTAATTAATTTAAGCATTTCATGTACGTAACTATTACTCGCCTTTCCCTAAAATTAAGTTATTATATTCTTACACATGGCAAACATGAGATATTTATTCTTATATTTATAAATCTTAGTACATTTAATGCGTTAATTGGTTTAAATACAAACAATTCCGAACTGCCAATATGAATGTCGATGTGGTTCAAATAGATGGCGCTTGAATCTTGCTTAAGATGTCGCTTAAAATCTCGTCAAATAGATGGCGCCACAATTTTTTTGGAAGAATTTTTAATTATTACTCCTATTTCTCCAACTTTTAGTGAAGAATAGTGGAGGGAAGTAGTATTTTATAGACTAAATTTTATTACTACCAAGTTAGATTTTTTTTTAAATGTCCCAAAGTGCCAGTGTTTTTTTCAATTTTTACAGTCGCCTCGACCAGGAAAACGCATTTCCCAGTCGAGCTACACATGCGCCAAATGTCATTTTACAGGCGGTGAGTACAAAAAATATTATAAACTGCCAATATGAATGTCCATGTGGTCAAATAGATGGCGCTTGAATGTCGCTTAAAATGTCGTCAAATAGATGCCGCCACAAATTTATTGGAATTTTTAATTATTACTCCTATTTCCCCAACTTTTAGTGAAGAATAGTCGACGAAATTTTATTACTATCCAGTTAGCTTTTTTTTTAAATATCCCAAAGAGTGTTTTTTTCAATTTTTACACTCGCCTCGACTGGGAAATACTCTTTCCTGGTCGAGCTACCCATGCTCCAAATGTCACTTTACAGGCGGTGAGCACAAAAAGATTAGAATGGAAAAAATTAAATCCACGGACGAACTATATAAATGTAATTAAATAACAAATATTAGCCTATTAATTTCTGCATGAAGTGTTAACACAATGTGATCAATCTCAAGTGAAGGTTGCGTGGCCTACATTTTTAAGTTGGCAACGATGACTAGTTGGTAATATTGAGAAACACTTGTGTGTAGGTTATGTGTATATGACAAATAAATTGAAACAAAATGACAGCGATTGTACATTTTCAAAATAGGCACCTGTACGTATCTGTCTAACAAGAAAATACCCTAATCTAGGGATTTTTAAGATACCACCACACTTCACTTCAGATTGATCTCATTGTATAAGTATGAGTCCCATTTTTCGTTGAAAAAGCGTGTTATGATTTAACATTATTAATAAATGTCAAAATTTCATTGAAAGTTTCTGTTGCGAATTGTTAATTTTAAGTAAGTAATCTATTTCCTAATTAAGAATATGTTGACATTGTTTGTGTCTATGTATTGTTATGAAAACTTCGTATATTCAATAATAAATGTCATTCAAAGATTACACACTAAATAAGTTAGGAAAGTCTCTTGCTGAGAGGACGACCTCTATCAAAAGCACCAACTATGCACAAGACAGCAAATGAGAAAATCTAACGCGGGAATTTTAAATTGCTGTAGTGAACCAATATTTATAAACTGTAAATATAGACGTACAAATTTATGCACCAACAATTATAATTAATTATTCGTTACGTTGTAAAAAATAAAAATAGTAATGAGATTAAATAAATAACTCTTTATAATTTACTTTTATTAAATATTTTATGTATATGCTTTTGCATATACCGGGTGTCCCAGCGCGCGGTAAAATCCATTATTTATATCTATTAATGTAGATAGCGAATAATTTTTAATACAAAAGTTGTAGATAATTATAAGTTTTACAATTTAAAAATATTTTCATGTAGACAGAGTGTTCGATAACGAAAAACCAACGCAAACTTATATATTTTTTTTAAACGGAATGCTATGCACTTTTTTGACATTTTATGGGAACCATTGAAGAGCTGCTTAAACTGACATCAACTTGTATTTCAATTTTTAACTGCTTCTGAGATATGGCGATTTTTCGTTAAAAATTGTACTACATTTGAAAAGTTGCTATGAAATAAGCATTGATAATGAAATACCTATTACGGGCTCATTTAGTAGAGATATCTTTTCAGTACGTGAAATTGATGTTTATTTCGGCATATCTATTCTTTAGAATTACATACCATTCGCTAAAGTTAAAAATTCTAAAAAAAATTAAATGGAACACCCTGTATATTTATATGTCATTGAAAAGTATCTACTTTCTCTAACTTGTGGGCGATATTGCAATAGTTATAGAATATTATATCTGAATAAACCCAATTACGACTTAAAAATATGGGTTGCCATGACATGCCCTACTACTATAACGAAAATTAATCGAAAAGAGTAACTTCTATTTTCCTTTTACAAATAAATTATTTTTATTAAAATTACAAAACTCACGAAAAGTTTGGAAGTTCATAAATTAGCAATAATATAAAAAATATCGCAGTCGCTGTGTGTCAAAAACTGTTTAAACGGTAAACTTAGATTTATAGCTTCACTTTAAAGGGAAGTAAGCACATGAGTGATTGTTTGCTGGCAAAATTAGAATTCATAGATATGATCTATGTTTTTGGGAAAGTGATTGTTTGCTGGCAAATTTGGAATTAATAGAGATGCTCTGCGTTTTGGGGAAAGTGATTGCTGGCTAAATTGGAATTCATAGGATCTATGTTTTTGGGAAAGTGATTGTTTGCTGGCAAAATTGGAATTAATAGATATGCTCTGCGTTTTGGGGAAAGTGATTGTTTGCTGGCAAAATTGGAATTAATAGATATGATCTGTGTTTTGGGGAAAGTGATTATTTGCTGGCAAAATTGGAATTAATAGATATGATCTATGTTTTGTGGAATATGATTGTTTGCTGGCAAAATTGGAGTTAATAGATATGATCTATGTTTTGGGGAAAGTGCTTGTTTGCTGGAAAAATTGGAATTAATGGATATGATCTATGTTTTGGGGAATGTGATTGTTTGCTGGCAAAATTGGAGTTAATAGATATTATCTATGTTTTGGGGACAATGATTGTTTGTTGGCAAAATTGGAGTTAATAGATATGATCTATGTTTTGGGGAATGTGATTGTTTGCTGGCAAAATTGGAATTAATGGATATGATCTATGTTTTGGGGAATGTGATTGTTTGCTGGCAAAATTGGACTTAATAGATATGATCTATGTTTTGGGGGAAATGATTGTTTGTTGGCAAAATTGGAGTTAATATATATGATCTATGTTTTGGGGAAAGTGATTGTTTGCTGGAAAAAATGGAATTAATGGATATGATCTATGTTTTGGGGAATGTGATTGTTTGCTGGCAAAATTGGACTTAATAGATATGATCTGTGTTTTGGGGGAAATGATTGTTTGTTGGCAAAATTGGAGTTAATAGATATTATCTATGTTTTGTGGAATATGATTGTATGCTGGCAAAATTGGAGTTAATAGATATGATCTATGTTTTGGGGAAAGTGATTATTTGCTGGAAAAATTGGAATTAATGGATATGATCTATGTTTTGGGGAATGTGATTGTTTGCTGGCAAAATTGGAATTAATAGATATGATCTATGTTTTGTGGAATATGATTGTATGCTGGCAAAATTGGAGTTAATAGATATGATCTATGTTTTGGGGAAAGTGATTGTTTGCTGGAAAAATTGGAATTAATGGATATGATCTATGTTTTGGGGAATGTGATTGTTTGCTGGCAAAATTGGACTTAATAGATATGATCTATGTTTTGGGGAAAATGATTGTTTGTTGGCAAAATTGGAATTAGTAGATATGATCTATGTTTTGGGGAATGTGATTGTTTGCTGGCAAAATTGGAATTAATAGATATGATCTGTGTTGTGGGGAAAGTGATTGTTTGCTGGCAAAATTAGAATTAATAGATATGATCTATGTTTCGGTGAATGTGATTGTTTGCTGGCAAAATTGAAATTAATAGATATGATCTATGTTTTGGGGAAAGTGATTGTTTGCTGGCAAAATTGGAATTAATAGATACGATCTATGTTTTGGGGAAAGCGATTGTTTGCTGGCACAAAGATATACAACCAAAAATGTCCAAATATGGGACTGCCAGTGCTTTTCAAAAATTGTTAACGATTTGAAGAAACTGGCAGTACTCCGTATGAAAAGGAGCCGTGTCACTGCTGCCGTAGAAAACGGAGATGCACAGAAGGTTCTCTTGTTATGCGTTCAAGAAAATCCTCATACAAGTGTGCGTACACTTTCTAGAGTCCATGATGGTAGCAAAAACTTTATTAAGAGAACCTTAAAGAAGATTTTTTAATTTGTTATATAACTTATAATTACTGTGATGCTTGAAAATAGTGGCTTATACATTCTTCATGATATTGCGAAAGTTTTCAATAATGTACATTTAAAAACTTGTATTGAACGGTTTGCTTTTCTAGTGAAGTTATAAATCTAAGTATGGCTTCTTTAATTTTAGAGTACTTTAAAATTTAGTCTAAGTATGAAGATAAACAATTATATGACAGAGCGACTGCGATATTTTAAGTATTGTTAAATCATGAACATTCAAACTTTTCATTTTATGAGTTTTAAATTTTTTATAAAAATTACTTATTCGTAAAAAGAAAATATTAGAAATAACTGTTTTCGATTAATTTTAATTATGCTATGTGTAATTAAGTCAAGGCAGCTCATATTTTTAAATCCTAATCGGGTTTATTCACATATAATATCCCATAGCATTTGCAATATCGTCCACATGCACTAGAAAGTATATATTTTTATTTAGTACATTTTAAGAACTTTTCAATGACATATAAATATAATCCCTGTAATTTTTTTTAGAATTTGTAACTTTAGCGAATGGAACGTAATTCTAAAGAACATGCGTAGGATATGTCGAAATAAACATGAATTTCAAGTACTAAAAAGATATCTCTACTAATTGAGCGCATAATAGGTATTTCATCATCAATCGTTATTTCATAGAAACTTTTCAAATGTTGTACAATTTTTAACGAAAATTCGCCATATCTCAGAAACAGTTGAAAATCGACAAATACAAGTTGATGTCAGTTTAATCAGCCCTTCAAGGGCTATCATAAAATGTAAAAAAAACACATAAGTTTGTGTTGATTCGTCGTTGTCGAGCACTCTGTATAAATGAAAATATTTTTAAATTGTAGAGCTTATAATTATCTACAATTTTTGTATTAAATTAATTAAAATTATTCGCTATATACATTATTAGACTGGACTTTACCGCTCCGCTGGGACACCCGGTATAATATTATTTTTTGGTAATTCGGGTACTTTTCGCAAAAGCAATTTGCTACATAGTTTTTACACTAAGTTTATAAAAATGTACATCTTTTTGTAAGTAGCTCTTTTACAACATTACGATAAACAATAAGGATAACCTTTAACTGTCTGTTAAAATGTTAAGAAATTTATCGTATATGAAGAGCAATTCAAGGGATGATGCTCGTCTAGTTTAAATTGTTAAATCCTACAGTTTCACTTCTTTTTGTCTGCTCACCAAATTCAAAAATAATGTTCAGATTAAAATTTAGAGAATATTGAGAAAACTCAAGAGATGGGCCTAATGTTTTTATTATTAAATCGTAAAATCTCACCAAAAAAATGAGGTGTGGCCACCACACGACTTACTTATACCTATGAGCGTTTCAAACTATACAATTTTAAGAATTCTTTTATACAAAACTTATTCAAAATCCTATTCTAAGTACTTTCATTCTCTTAATAAATCGCTATAGAATGCATACTTTGCAAGATATTCGAAAAAAAGTGCTACTCGCTAAGAGTAAAAGTGCCACTTCCGGTCCGAATTTTGAAATTTCATGTACACAAAAAATATTGCAAATTGAACTCTAAATACTTTTGTACTCTTTATAAATATATATAGAAAGCATAATTTACGACATATTTGCAAAAAATCGATATTCGATAAGAGTAAAAGTGGTACTTTCGGTCCGAATTTTGAAATTTTTTTTATACAAAAGATATTTAAAATTATAATCTAAATACTTTTATACTCGTAATGTACCTGCTTAGAAAGCATGACTTGCGAGATATTCGCAAAAAACTGATTTTCGATGAAAGTAAAAGACCTACTTCCGGTTGGAATTTCGAAAAACTTTTTTAAGATAATTTGTCTCAAATTTAATTTTGAGTACATTTCAATTCTTTATAAATTTGTTTAAGCTTAGTAATTGACGAAATATTGGCAAAATTCGATTTTTCACTGAAGTAAACTGCTACTTCCGGTCTACCGATTTTACTGAAAAACTAATCAGATCTCAAGAGGGAGATTGTACACGTAAATACAAAATTTGGAATTGATATCTACAGCGGTTTGACCGCTATCGTGGTCACACACACACAGACAGACACACAGACATTTTTTAAAAACCACTTTTTCGATATCAGGGGACTTCAAAACGTGGACATCTGCAAAAATCTCGAGGTCGAAAATTTTCATCATCACAATACTTCCTTCTACCGCGCGATCATTTAAATTCTAAATTAGAGCAGGCTGTGAAATTTAAATTAAGTTGGTATATAAGTACTATACTCCATTCACGTTAAGAAAACAGTGTTAGGTAAGATAGGCGATTATTTCTTGGATTCTGATTGGCTAATAGCCCAGGCAAATTTACTCCACACCTACACTTTCATCCCCTGGAGTCTTCAATTTTTTGAATTATGTGTAAAATTTCTTTTTAGTTTTCAAATAAAAAGATATGATAAAAAATGTATCGCATAATATTTGTTAATGTATTTGTATGTCAAAAATTTCTGACAGTTGATGTTACAGACAAAAATTTTTCGGTGTGATACGGTCGCCGATCGCAGCGTTAACTACTGTTTTCTTAAAATGAATGGACTATAATTTACAATTTGAATTGTCAAAGTGACGTTTCCAAAAGGTTAATTAATCAATAATTGACATTCTGGACAACCTAATAAAAAAAATCCCGCCTGCTATAATTTAGAACTTAAATGATCGCGTGGTACTACGTATAAGAAAGTAAAACAGTGGTGTAGTATATTTTTTAATTTATCGGAAGAGGTTAATTTTGCACATGACACCAGGAAAATGACAAAACCATATCTCTTCTCTGCTCCCCTCATATTTTATTAAAAATTATCCGAAATTTTAACTTTTATCAAATATAAATTGTCATATTGTAAAATCTCCGCAGATTGTGAAAAAAGCAGTGGCGTGCTTTTTACTAAAAATGTTCGGAAGAGTTTGCGAGAGGATTTTTTTGCTTGCAAGACATCAAATATTATATTAAAAATAAAAAAATAATATTGTTCATCAATGTTATGGAATCTTATTAAACATTTTTAAATTGTATCGAATACAAGAGATCTTGTGTGGAATTTTTATTGTTAGATCTTAAAATCCTATCAGATTCAGACCTACTGACGTAATTCTTTATTAAATTAAACCACAGGGCACCTGTGCACGCCACTCGAAAAAAAAACATTTTTTTTTATGAAAAACACCTCAAGTTACTTTATATTTATTATTTGTAAAGGTATTAATTTAATTTGTGACACTTAGATATTTAGAAAAAATGAGGTGTGGCCACCACACGACTTTCTTATACGTGTATGCGTTTCAAATTATACAAAAGTTGTTCTAAACTAAGATTTAAATACTTTTATCTTCCAAAAAATAAACGAAATCCTACTGTACTACTTCTATTCTCCTAATAAATCTCTATGGGATTGATTGCACACTTGGCGAGATATTCGAAAGAAAGTACTATTCGCTAAGAGTAAAAGTGTTACTTCCGGTCAGAATTTTGAAATTTTTTCATACAAAAGATATTAAAAATGAAGTTCTTTTATGCTCACAATGCAATGTGCCCGTCTGCAAAGCATGAGTTGCAAATATTTGCAAAAAACTGATATTCGATAAGGTAGGAATTTCAAAAAACTTTTATAATAAAATCTTTCACAAATTTAATTTTAAGTACATTTGAATTCTTTATAAATTTGTTTAAACTTTGTATTTGACGAAATATTTTCAGAATTCGATTTTTTCACTGAAGTAAACTACTACTTCCGGTCTACCGATTTAACTGAAAAACTAATCAGATCTCAAGAGCGAGATTATACTTGTAAATATAAAATTTGGCATTGATATCTATAGCCGTTTGACCGCTATCGTGGTCACACACACATAGAGAGGGGGAGAGAGGGGGGGGGGAGAAGAGAGAGAGAGAGAGAGATATCTTTTAAAAACCACGTTTTCGGTATCAGGGGACTTCAAAACGTGGACATCTGCAAAAATCTCGAGTCGAAAATTTTCGTCATCACAATATGCGTAGCATAAGAAAGTAGAAAGACCACCTATGTTCGTATGAAATTTTTGTATTGACATTAAATTTTAAATACCTAACACTGAAATTGGGTAAATTATTTAATAAACACCCGGTAGCTTTGAAATAAACTCTAGACATAAAAATGTTGTTCAAAAGAGTCTGATAACAATAGCAATAAATTTGATTATATGTACCTTCAATTGAAAATTTGTCATCTACTTGGCATACGGTTTTATGTTTAGCCAGATACGGTTTCAAGCTAAATCCGAGACAGCAATGAGTGCAGGCAAATACGTCTTTAAAGACGCTTTCTGGTGTGGGAATGAAGTCCACTTCAACATTTGTATTCAGGCTGTCTTCATATTCCGCACCGAAATATACTAACAATTCATCACCTCGATGAATTTGACGAGTGCTTCGATAATACAAATTATTCTCATATTGGAAGACAATTAGGTTTTGCTCAGAAGTATTCTTGGCAGGATTAATGTGCCGCATCCAATTTATCGATTCATCTGTTTGCACGATAAATTTTCCTCCTTTAATTTTCCAAACACATTCGGTTCTACTGAGCCCAGTGAAAGGCCCGAATGTTACATTTGCAGGAATAATTCTTATGGCATATATTCCAAAATGCCCAAAGGGATTTTGAATGTCTAAAATATCGTCCGGTAGTTCGTCTGCACTGTTATCTGCATTATATTTGTTCAAAATACGCTCCAGCATTCGACATTGGATGCAATAGCCTTCATAATGTTCATGGCAATCTTCACAATCTGTGAAACAAAATAAAACTAATTAAAAATTGTTAAAACTGTCATCGCTTGAGAATACAATCACGGGATACCAGCCGTTTTTTGATCCCGAAAATCCTGGCTAGTAAATATTAATACTAATAATAAAAGGTCATAGACCTAACTCACAATCAACTATGAAGAAGAAGAAGAAGAAGCCTTTACTCGACTTGAACTACAAAATGAACAAATAATAAGGTATTTTGTATTTTATCACCAGCCACTTGTTATCCAATTATACAAATAAAATCAAAACCTCTTTAAAAATACAACATTTCAAAAGTGCGCCCATGGGCAATGAGTCATCAACCGTTCGTGCCCGCGCCCTAATAATTACGGATCGTGAAGAAAGATTAAATAGGCATAAGAGTTAAACTTGCTCATTATTCCTTAGTTTTTGCACAAAAATATACATGTTTGTTTTATTTTAGAATAAACATACCTATTTGTTTTTCTTAAAATAAACTACACCGCCAGTATTGTTTAATTAGTTAATTGATGAGGCTGATACATGTTGAAACTCCATATTTAACTAAATAAATAAAATACGTAAACTTGGTTTCAAAAATTATTTAATAATATCACTACAATATCGTTTCGCCATACTTTGGCTTCATCAGGTGATGAGTAACATTATTTATATATAATTATTAAATAATTTTTGAAACCAAGTTTACGTATTTTATTTATTCAGTTAGTATTGTTTAAATTCGTATGTTACATACATCACGTGTATATTTGGAGATCAACTGTACTTATTATTAGATTATAGTTGAACAATTACCAATTTTATATGTATAAATTTAATATATGTATTGCAAATTATTATATTTATACAGGTAGTATGCATTAAAATATTTTATAACAGTTTCGAGGTTTATAGGTTAATACATGTGTCCTGTAATGTAATTCAAAAGTAAAGGAACCTAAGTTGCGAATTTCACAAAAAGCTCTCGGGAATATTGTAATCTCTATCTTTCTTTTTTCGGAAAAAAATGCAAAATTCCTGTTAAAAATCCTTTAGAGGAATCTATTTTTCTATTGTTGATACTGTCACATACTGTTCTATGTTGTACATACATGCTTCCCAGACACCATAAATACATGAATATGTATATAATTAAAATGTATATATATATATCTACTGAAAAATTGAAAATCTTCTTGGTAGTAGTGGCATACAATGAATTAAAAGTAATAACAATATGACAACTGGTTGTCAATTAGAAAACAATGACAAATAAAAAATGTAAATCAAAATGTATAATTGACAACCAGTTGTCATATTGTTATTACTTTTAATTCATTGTATGCCACTACTACCAAGAAGATTTTCAATTTTTCAATACATTTGTATAATTGGCAAAGAATTGTAATATATTTTATATATCTACTTATACACCGTACGGGCTTTATAAACGAATAATGAACAAGTTTAACTATTATGCCTATTTAATGTTTGTTCACTATCTCGAATTACATTTAGCATTTGACAACGCTGCGAACCTCAAGATAGTTTATTTCAAATTATGAGAATATAACTTTGAACGGCTCTAATGCTTTTATTGCACCACCTGCAGCAATAACTACCTGGCCGCTCAATACGATTATCTTTTACGCAAACAAACTGCTGAGGTCCGTAATGACAAAATTTAAGTAAATTGTAATTACCGCAATTTAGATGAAGTAAAATTTAATAATAATATAAGTACCAACAATTGTTAATTTGAATATATACTTATTTTAGCTTACATCTCCAAGGTTATCCCACCTTATTCCTTGGCTACACCGTACTGATGACGACCAATTAGTCAGAAACACGTGTTTACGGTTGCTCTACAGCGGATTATACCCAATATTTTTCTTTTTCTGATATTTTGTGTATCCGCGATAATTTCTTATCCTTTCATATACTTATTATATATAGTTAAATAGTCATTAAATTACAATTTAGATGAAATAAGTGCTTATATTTATTAAAGAAAATTTAAGTAAATATAGTTAGGAGAGTTGGTATATATTACATCTAATATTGAGTCTATTTATCATTTATTGTTAATGGTTTCATAATACTTTGCTGCCATATTTACCAAAAGATAGTGTGATAGGAATGGACAATGCTCCGTATCATTCTCGACAGCAAAACAAAGTTCCTACAAAATGTAATAATAAGAAAGATATTAAAGAAGTTCTAGAAGCAAATGATTTATATTTCGAGGATCATTATACAAAAAACCAATTAATAGAGGTGATGAAGACAAACGAATAATTAAAGGATTTTTATGTGGATAACAGAGCCAAAGAAGCAGGACATACAATTTTGCGTTTACCACCATACCATTGCATTTTCAATCCCATTGAATTGATATAGGCCCAACCACAGCCGTCTCTACCTATAAGCCGTGAAGTTGGAGATCTGGCAACTGCGTGTGTGGGTTCTACTGGTTCTCATTCAAGGTAATTTTCACATATGAGACCATGTGCATATGATGTGCATGTTACGTTGATTACATAAAGTTTACCTGAGTTTCAATCAAAAAAATTGACAAGAAGTATTTATAAAGTTAAAATCAAACTCAGGAAGTACCTATGGCTAAACAGTTCGTATTTTCGTAAATGTGGCCGATAACATTATTAAATTTGAAGAAGGTAATAACAATATACATTCGTTTTGTTTATTTTTTTACAGCTGTGTCTGATTGTGTAAATCGAACTACAAGATACACTCCAAGAGGAGGATCTACAAACAACCTTTTCATTTCCAAAGGAAAATGAGTTACTTAATAAATGGTTACGCGCAATTAGTAGAGAAAATTTCGTCGCCACAGAGGAATTCAGTGGTTTGCTGTAAACATTTTGATGGAGGTGAAATACAACGGTTTGAGTCATATAAAGACAAGTAAAATGAGTGTAAAAGTGGTTTCAAGTATCGTTATTAATATATCGTGTATAGTAACAGTTTACGTTCAAAATTCCGAATTAGCATCAAATGATCTTAAGAGCCTACAGCAGCAGCTCGGTGACCATCTACGGTTTTTGCGGTGTGAAGGGGGAGGTAAAACGAGACACACAAACGTTTGTGTGGTGGGGCAATCGTAACGTAAGAAAATTTTGGAGGGGTGCACAATTCAAACGTTTTCTATTCACAGTTTTGTAATGTCTAAAACCAGCCATATGGAAGGTATACCTGGTCAACTGCAATAAGCTGAACATCAAATAAACAGACATTATATTCCACTTTTTTATTACATTAATATAAGAGGATATATTAAAGGAGTTTATAAAAGAAATAGGGAAGCAAATATATTTTAAATGTGCCACTTATTTATGATTCATAGCTTGCTTGATAACATTCATATTGATTTTTTAGAAAAAATCTTCTTTTATTTGTCAGGTGAATGAATGAATGAATCAATGAATGTTTTATTCAGATATAGGCTTTATTTTGTCTTATTATTCTTGGTCTGGAATAAATATATATTATTATTATTATGAAATTTTATTTGTTACTTATAGTTATTATTTCTCGCCGTATTTACTTTAGACGTTGAAGTTTTTTTAATTGTAAAAATATGAGCAATGCCGTCTAAAATATTACAAAAACAATTCTGTGCCTGTTTTTACTTTCTTATACGTAGTATAAGGAAGTATTGTGATGATGAAAATTTTCAACCTCGAGATTTTTGCAGATGTCCACGTTTTGAACTCCCCCGATACCGAAAAAGTGGTTTTTAAAAAATGTCTGTGTCTGTCCGCCTGTCTGTGTGTGACCACGATACCGGTCAAACCGCTGTAGATATCAATTTCAAATTTTGTATTTACGTGTATAATCTCCCTCTTGAGATCTGATTAGTTTTTTAGTAAAATCGGTAGACCGGAAGTAGCAGTTTACTTCAGTGAAAAATTCGAATTTGCCAATATTCCTCAATTACTAAGTTTAAACAAATTTATAAAGAATTGAAATGTACTCAAAATTAAATTTGAGACAAATTATCTTAAAAAAGTTTTTCGAAATTCCAACCGGAAGTAGATCTTTTACTCTTATCGAAAATCAGTTTTTTGCGAATATCTCGCAAGTCATGCTTTCTAGGCACGTACAATTGCTTTCTTTTGAAATGGCCGGTCTAAATTGAAAATCGAGTCGCAAATACAAACATCGTCACATTCTAATGTTCGATTTGTTTACTCCAAAGTCAAGAACGGGACAAGCAAAAAACAGGCGTCGTAAATCATATATAGCATGAATAAGCCACTGTACTTAATATCAAATTGGTTTATATTAAAAAGATTGTATTACATTATGTATTACGTTGCTTTGTAAAAGAATTGCCTCACTCATAACTCATAACATTCATGCTACTTCCTTGGAAAAAATTATTTTTATTTTCCTGAATGTCTTTCTGGCTTTTATTTTATTCTTTAGGGCTTTATTTCAATTTCAACATGGCGATTCACTGTTTTATTCAAATCTCGGTTTTTTGGAATTGTCGGACTTGTTACTATTATTTCTGGGAGTGATTTGTATTTATTTTAGATGTTGAAGCTTTTTAATCGTAATAACAACGTTTAACAGAAAACTAAAATAAGACTAAAGCAATTTGTTGTTATAACAATCCCTGTTTTCTTATAAAATGTAAACATATTTTTATTATCTTAATAAATCTCTATAGAATGCATAATTTCAGAAACATTTGCAAAAAACTGCTATTCAATAAAAGTAAAAGTGTTATTTCCGATCCGAATTTTGAAAAAATTTGTATATAAAAATTATTCCGAATGCGGCTCTAAACAATTTTATGTTCTTAATAAATCTGAATAGAATGCAGTATTTGTGAGATTTTCCAAGAAACTGCTATTTGGTGAGTAGAAGCATTACTTCCGGTCCAAATTTTAAAATTTCTTTTATTCAGAAATTTTTCCAAATGTAGCTCTAAATACTTTTGCACTTATAATACATTTATGTAGAATGCATAAAAAAAACTGCTATTCGATAAGAGTAAAGTCTTACTTCCGGTCCGAATTTTCAAAATTTCTTTTATACAAAAATTGTTCCATTCGGGCTCTAAATATTTTGTATTCTAGATAAATCTGTAAAGAATGAGTAATTTGTAAGATATTTGCTAAAAACTCTTTTCACATTTTCGTTCTTTTGTATTCTTTAGAAATTCGCCTAAACTTAGTAGTTGACAACGTATTAATAAATTTTGATTTTTTACTGAAGTAAATTACTACTTCCGGTCTACCGATTTTACTCAAAATCTCAAGAGGAAGATTATACTCGTAAATATAAGGTTTGGTATTGATAGCTGTAGCCGTTTGGGCACTATCATGGTCAGAGAGAGAGGGGGCGGGGGAGAGAGAGGGAGAGAGAGAGAAAGAGATGTTTGCAAAAACCATTTTTTCGGTATCAGCGGACTTTAAAAACGTAGATATCTGCAAAAATCTTGAGGTCGAAAATATTCATCATCACAGTACACAGTAAGAAAGTAAAAAATGAGGTGTGGCCATCACACAACTTTTTTATACGTATGATTGTTTCAAACTAACAATTTTAGGAATTTTTTATACAAAAATTATTCAAAATCCTGTTCTAAGTACTTCTATTCTCTTAATATATCTCTATAGAATGCATACTCTGCAAGACATTCGAAAAAAGGTGCTATTCGATTAGAGCAAAAGTGTTATTTCCGGTCGGAATTTTGAATTTTTTTATACAAAAGGTATTGAAACTTATGTTTTAAATACATTTGTACTCATAATGTATCGCCCTAGAAAGCATGGCATGCGAGATATTCACAAAAAAACTGATTTTCGATAAGAGTAAAAGACCTACTTCGCGTAGGAATTTCGAAAAATGTTCTTAATAAAATTCTTCTCAAATTTAATTTTGAGTACATAATATGAATTCTTTATATTTTTGCTTAAACTTAGTAGTTGACGAAATATTGGCAAAATTCGATTTTTTCTTCCGGTCTGCCGATTTTATTGAAAATCTAATCAGATCTCAAGAGGGAGATTATACTCGTATATACAAAATTTAGAATTGATAGCTATAACGGCACACAGACATTTTTTAAAAACCACTTTTCGGTATCAGAACACTTCAACACGTGGACATCTGCAAAAATCTCGAGGTCGAAAATTTTCAACACGATACTTTCTTATACTACGTATGAGAAAGTAAAATGCAAATATTGTTTTAATTAATAACCGCAGGACAGGATGTTAAACTCAATAATTTTTTTAATTTGAAATAATTTAAAAATAGGGTATGTATTGTAATAAATATAATAAAACTAATGATATTTTTCAAAAACATTTATGTAGATTATCTGTTGTACTAAGGAAATAAAAATAAGTTGTGTAAAACCCTCTCAACTTGTTATTTAAATTATTTGAGTAAGCTAAACTAGTTCGTTTTACATATACATACATATTTTAAGAAATAATATGTAAGTCCAGGAAAGGTATTTAAATAAAAAATTATACAATGAACAGCATTCAAACAAATATAAATATTCTGGAGATATTATTTTCTATATTTGGTGTGTGGCGACCAAACATCCATACAATTAGAATGTGACTATCGACAGATATGCGCAGCGTTTCTAAATGCAGACCGGTCATTTCAAAAGAAAGTAATTGTACATAGTATAAAAGTATTTAAATTATAATTTTAAATATCTTTTGTATAAAAATAAAAAATATATCGTAAATTATGCATTCTATATATAATTATTAAGAGTACAAAAGTATTTAGAGTTGAATTTTCAATATTTTTTGTATACATGAAATTTCAAAATTCGGACCGGAAGTGGCACTTTTACTCTTAGCGAGTAGCACTTTTTTTCGAATATCTTGCAAAGTATGCATTCTATAGCGATTTATTAAGAGAATGAAAGTACTTAGAATAGCATTTTGAATAAGTTTTGTATAAAAAAATTCTTAAAATTGTATAGTTTGAAACGCTCATACGTATAAGGAAGTCGTGTGGTGGCCACACCTCATTTTTTTACTTTCTTGTACGTAGTATAAGGAAGTATTGTGATGATGAAAATTTTCGACCTCGAGATTTTTGTAGATGTCCACGTTTTGAGGTCCCCAGATACCAAAAAAGTGGTTTTTAAAAAAGGTCGGTGTGTGTCAGTGTGTCTGCCTGTGTGTCTGTCTGTGATCACAATAGCGGTCAAACCGCTACAGATATCAATTCCAAATTTTGTATTTACGAATATAATCTCCCTCTTGAGAACTGATTAGATTTTGAGCAAAATCGCCAGACCGGAAGTAGTAGTTTACTTCAGTGAAAAAATCGAATTTTGCAAATATTTCGTCAATTACTAAGTTTAAACAAATTTATAAAGAATTCAAATGTACTCAAACTTAAATTTGAGAAAAATTGTATTAATAAAGTTTTTCGAAATTCCGACCGGAAGTAGGTCTTTTACTTTTATCGAAAATCAGTTTTTTGGGAATATCTCGCAAGTCATGCTTTCTAGGCAGGTACATTACCTCCTTTTTAGTAAACGTCTAAGCTTGTCGTTTTCGAAGTTCTACTAGGATACCGCTGCCATATCAATTCTGATAAGTTCACTGATATTATCAATTACCAAAATTGAATTATGTATAAAAATTAATTATAAAAATTTAAGGATAGGGCAAAAAGATAATAAACTGTGGGAAGAAATGAGGGTAAAAAGATTAACGGCATCAAATTTTGGTAAGGTAATTAATTTGAATAAAACCACATGTACAACCAATACTGTTAAAGGCTTTATTATACCAGGAATTTACAGGAACCTTTGCGACACTATACGGTAATGAACAAGAAAAGCATGTTGTAAATGCTTTTGAAATTTCGGCACACCTAAAAGTCGATTATGGTGTTTTTATTCATCCTATATATAGATTTTTAGCGGCATCTCAGGACAGAATAATTGCTAATTAAAGCGCGGTTATTGATGTAAATTGTCCATTCAAGGCTCGCGAAGTGACGTCATTTGAAACAAGGGAAAAAGTTAATTGCATGTTTAGAAATTCGGAACTCTGAATTACGTTTGAAACCTAGGCATCATTACATGTACAAAATACAGGGATAGTTAAACATAACTCTAAGAAAGATTTATTTATTTAATCAATTATGTCCAATTACTTTTAGGTGTAAAACTGATACAAATACATACAATTATTGTATAACACTTATATATTAAATACTCATGTTCTTTCTCGTATTCTGTTTTTTCAATCATTTCTATCTTGCGCCAATCATCTAGTCTCACTCCAATGAATCCCTCGCTTGTGAGCCTCTTGTCGTACTTGTTCTTCCCATTTTAGTCGTGGTTGTCCTAGCTTGTACTTTTTTTTGTACTCTGGTTTCATAGACTTTTTTTGCTAACCTATTTACATTCATCCTATGTATGTGACCCAGCCAACCCAATCAATTGCCTTCCTCCAATCACATAAATCTATGGATTTTGTCTTTAAATCGGTCAATACTAACTCATTCCTTACTCAATCTCTTCTTGTGATTCCTTTTATCCTTCTCAGGAAACTCATCTTAGTAGCTATTACTTTACTTTTGCTCGGTTTTGTAAGGTCCAGGATTCACTGCCATATATTATTGATGACCTGACCACTTTTCTGTGTACCTGTGGTTTGTATTTCCCGTGGTAAGCCTTTCTTGCCAAAAAATGTTCTTTTCAGGGTGCTATAGAGTCTCCTTGCTTTTCCAACTCTCTGTTTAATTTCTTCATCAATTTTTCCCGTGTCTTTTATGACTGTACCTAAGTATTTAAAACTTGTGACCTGTTCTAGCTCCTGTTCTTCGATTTTAATTTCATGCCGTTTTTTCTTTGGAGACATTAACATGGTTTTTCTTTTTTCGATGTTTATTTCCTTGTTTACTTTCCTGAGTTCCTTTTGATAAAAATCTATATTTTGTTGTAATTTGTCTTCCAATTCAGCAATCAACACCATATCATCTGCGAATAAGAGTTCTTGTAGTGTTACATCTCTCATCTTCCATTTACCTAATACTATGTCTTATAACATAAACCTTTCTTATATGTTATATCTAAGAGAGATTTATGTTATTTCATAGTTCGAACCCCGAAGGGTGTTTAACATGAGATAATTCACAGAGATGAAGAACTTAATTACCATTTCTGTCCAGAGTTCTTTATCTCTCTGTATTATCTAATGCCAAACGTACTTCGGAGTCCAGACTATGAAATAACATAAGTCTTTCTTAGACAGAAGATATAAGAAAGATTTATGTTATTTCATAGTCTGGACTCCGAGAGGTGTTTGGCATGAGATAATACACAGAGTTGAAGAACTCTGGACAGAAATGGTAACTAATTTAGAGAAATGTTATTTTAATGATTTACTACCTGAAATTATTGATCCCCGCATTTTGAGAAATCGACAAATTAGGTAGGGGCGTTAAATTGGACAATTAGTACTGATTGTCACACGTTTAGGCAAAAACGCGGATGTCGAGAAATTAAACATTCTTTTTATTGCACCTGCAAACGGAACATCATATTTTAAATAATGGCCTTGAATAGTTTGCAGGGGACTACTTGGCTACTTGCTTATTCCTTTACGTTTTCTATGTTTTTGTGAACATCTTTTTTCTAAAAAAAAACATGTTTTAGGCCTACTGGGGATATCATGAGAACAAAAACGCGCTTTGCATTCTACCTCCTAGGTAGTGCGGAAAGTAGTGCGTTGACGTTTTGTATGCCACATAGTGGTTGTTTATAAATAAAAAGTTCCTAGACGCTTTTCTAAAAATTAAAAATGTAAGATATTAATAAAAAAAACAATATCAATAACAATCGGTTGTAAATTGTTGTATTAAAATTTGCTTCAAATCAATGATGACTTCCAAGAATCCGGCAAAACTCTATATTCCAATCTTACCGACGGTCGAATTTTATAATTTAATTTTGCTAATTAACAATATCACTGTCGATTGTGAAAAATATAATTTTTAATAATTTAAAACATGCGCTACTTAGAGAATATAAATATTTTCACATTTAGGAAGAAACACCGGCCCTGTTGTTGCAATACGTCAGACTTTAGTTTTCTCTAACACATTGCTCAAATTATTAAAAAACCTCAACATGTAAAGTAAATACAAATCATGGTAAGAAATAATAAGAAGTACAACTTAAATAATTAATAATCATAGTAATAATAAATCTATACCATAAGACCGCGTGCGTCTGCATTATCGCGATACCTGTAGAGTAAGCGAAACAGATAGAGATGCCTGTGTATTAGAACGGTAAACAAGTAGACGCAGTGTTATACTGGATTACAACAGACCTAGTATTTCGCATATGCCTATGATGCACTCGTATTTGTCCAAAAAATCGACATTTATACGGTGTAGTCGGGCAGTCGCTTCCACATATGGGCGTCAGTTCGAGTTTTATTATTGCTTAAGAATAACATTTTTTTAGCTAATTACAGGTTAATTGCAATGTTGAATTACAATTCTGTTTTAAGAAGTAAATATTTTATGTATCAGTATTTTATTATAGTTGAGTTTTTAGATTATAATATTTGTTGAAAAATATTATTTTAGTTAAGAAGTTTTTTTTATTTTAAAGTCTAGGAGTTATTTATTATTTATTTTTGCTCTTTTATGTTGTTTATGAAGCTGTGATGAGTTACTTCACTGACATATTATCAGTGATTATCTGATGCTTCAAACAACTACAAATAATTACTTACAACGGGAACGCATTACCTATTACACTGCTCTTCACTTGATTTGCCTACGAATACATTTATACGTATAACTTATACGCCCGCTGTCGGTGTGGCAATTCAAGTTGGCACGCCCATTTATAGTCGACCAGTAGTTACTAATACATGCATCGCGCTATGAACGGCGGCCACACGGTATATCTATTGCAGAATAAAACGTAATATCTAATTAATTCTGGCAAATATCATTAAAATAATTACATAAAACACGAGTCTTAATACAACTAAATAAATACAAGCCAGAAGAATACTGAGAAAAAGTAAAGAAAATTTGGAATAATGTAGACCCATGAATATTTTCATACAATAAATTTAAATGCGGGAGACAAATATCTCAAGTTTATTTGCTTTGCAGTTGACCAGGAATCCCATCGGTTCAATCGCTGGTGTACGTGTCTCCTGTAAAAGGCACAAGCAATCTAAACTCGGCAAATATACCCGTAATATAACCGTACATACGGCGTTCGGCAATTTTTATCAAATAGCACCTCCCCTTAATCCATTCTAGTGTATCGACTCACCGCATGGGGCGCCAGCGCACGGTGTATTTTTTAATAAAAGCTTTAGAAGCATTTTATAAAGAAATGTTACAATAAAAAAAAATTAGAACATGCCAAAAATCCTAGAAAAAAATGCACTTTTTGGCAATGTAAATTACATTGCCTCAACTATTTTCATTTAAAAGTAAAAAATGTGTTTTTTAACTACAATTTTCGAGAATAACATTCCCACATTCTTTATTGCTTTTCCATTCTTTTTTATAAAAACCATTTTTAATTTAAATTAATAATAACTGTAAGAAATTATTCAACAAGAACGGACCGCATGTGGGACTGATGTAGCCTCTTAAGTGGGCGTTACTTGAAACCCGTAAGTTGACTCGTTGGTCTCAGCTACAAAATTTGTTAGCAAGATGTAGTTTTTGCAGTGATTTATGTATAAACGCTGAATATTATAAGCATACGAGTACATAGTGGTTATGCTGCTCTTCCAATTAAAAAGAAAATTAAGTGAGTGAATTGTAAAAAGTAATGGTGCTTTGTTTGGTGATGCTTATTGTGGTTATCTGCTGAGAGGCGGCCTTTGTGCAGCAACTGATGAAGTAGGTTATTTGTATTTTCACATATGTGTAATATTTGCTTGTATAACAAAAAATATAGAAATTGAAAAACAATTCTTGGGCAAAAAGAATCATCAAAAGGTATTAACCTCATTAGCAATTAAAAGGATAAAGTCTGATAACTTTTGTACCTATTGATGTTAGTGTTGTATGTGAATTTGGAACACTATATGAGAAAATATACGTCCTTGTGGTGTTAATTATGAACAATATAGTGTTAAATAAATAAATAACTACCAAAAATCCTATTTTTGATTACGCGATTAATCTGTGACATTTTGAGGGTCTGCTCAAGTCCGCGCGAAGACCCACTTGAGGCAATTAGGCAGTGATGCCAATTTTGTAAGTAAAGACGGCTGTGGCCCACCTGAAAAATACCATACGACGAACAAATCAAACACCGAAATTTAGTGAAAGCAGTGTAACACACATAAAAAATGCTATGGAACATATAACTGCTGTAAATTGGAAAAATGCTGTTAAACACACAATAGCAAAAGAGGACGAATATATGCGCATGTATAAAATAGTAGCACCTTTTATTATAAATTTGCAATACGATTCAGACACAGACAGCTATTTGCAAGACGACTCAATCACAGAAGTTGATTTATGAAATGCGGTGACACATAAATTTTTTATTGTGTATTGCAAACTAATTACATTTATATATCTATAGGTATCCACTACACATGTTGCCACACGATTTGTAATTTTTTCTTTATATATAAACCCAATGTAGAGATATTTTTTATTATATACTTGAATTTAACAGCGTTTTATTATTATCTTATAGGGCCCTAATTTATAGTCAATACGGTCCCTAGATTCATACGTTGCAAATAGGTAAACCGTACCCGTTCAATAAGGAGACCACGTATAATAATTATCGTGACAGAAGGTAGTGCAATAAAAGCATTAGAGCCGTTCAAAGTTATATTCTTATAATTTGAAATAAACTATACATACAACTCTGCATACAAGGTCATTGCTAGCGTCCCTATTGTTAACCATTGCCGTGTTAACTTATTCACATTCAAAGTATTCGTAACATAGAAGTAAAAACAGTCAGATGGTGATGTATGTACCTAATACACAGACCGTGAAACCAGGGACATAATAAGGGCCAAAAGCGGACGTCATTAATTTTATAATAAATTCGAGCTGTCCCTCCCACAAGAAGGAACCGTTCGCAACCTCTATAAAACGAATATGCCTGGTAACCTTTAAATTGTGTTTGGTGACAATTACCTTTGTATAACATGTAAATAGTGAAAAACAATAAACATAACCTCAAAATTCAATTATTAAATTTTAAATACTTTCCGCTTAGTTTCTGACAAAAACAAACATATTTTTCAAATCAGAGAATTATAAGCTATCTATTTTTTGAATAATTAGTAATTTGAATCGACGGACTCGATTTAAAACTTTGAGCATAACTTAATTAACTGTTATCAGTATGTATTTTTTACTTACACAATATCACACTATCGACTTCAATTTTTATATTATCACAAGTCAATCCCTCTTCTATTTTAATTTTGTCTTCGACCATCTCATTTTGTTCTGTTTTAATACTATCCAAAATCGTGGGCACTTCGTTCCCTCTCATTTTGTCATGTGTGTTATAT
This sequence comes from Amphimallon solstitiale, assembly GCA_963170755.1. Classification (NCBI taxonomy): domain Eukaryota; kingdom Metazoa; phylum Arthropoda; class Insecta; order Coleoptera; family Scarabaeidae; genus Amphimallon; species Amphimallon solstitiale. The sequence goes on along the minus strand of OY720681.1, from coordinate 52,781,887 downwards.
TGTGATTCAACATTGTCTATGCTAATAGTAGTCACAGAGACATAAACTTTATTATCTACAGATTCATCTTCTTTTATACCAAATGTACTCTCCGAAAGCAGTGTGTTATTCACATTACACTCTTCAAATTGGTCAGCCATCACTGATCACGTATTTGTATATTATTATTTATATCACGAACACAAACTTAAATTGTTTATAAGTTCTCCACGATCATTCACATTTATAGCACAAAATATTGTCACTATACGTTTTGTACATACACCTTTTACTTGTTTTAACTAAAATGCGTAACTTATGGTTCACACCCATGAAGTACATAAAAATGGTTGTTTTTATAGTAAACTAAGTCCGACTTTGAAAGTAAATAGAGTACTAAAGACGAAGTAAACTTCAAACTTCTAGTTTTATACGAGATCAATAACAAAAACAGGAAATATTATATTTTGTTTGTAACTAAAACAAGCTGGATACGTTCAAGCCCTCAAGCGTCAGTTTCAGAAACTGCAATGTGCATTCTCAATATTTTACCAGTAGATGTCACTAGGTCTACTAGAATATCAATACCTTCGTACTCAATAGGGAACATTCAACGAAGTGGCTGACGTCTGGCGGCGAAATTTTGAATTATAGTTATAGGGAAAACATTGTAGATCCACGTTGTTTTTATAATACGCACATCGATAAAAATCACGGAAAAAAGTATTCTCAACAGATATTGTTCAGTGCTTCAGTGCAATAATTATAAATCTGCAAATATTTCTCTTCATTACTTTCCCAAAAGATGCGAATTTACGGAAAGAATGGGCTATAAAATTAAAAATTGGAAAACCTGGAACAACTGTTATGAGCATCTGTTCAGACTATTTTACTTCAGACAAAAACATTTTTATTAATAAAAATGTTTTACAATATTTGGACCCATTTTATGATGCAGTTATGGTAGATAAAGGTGTTTTAATTGAGGAAGAATGTTTAAAAAAATGGTACAAAATTAATTCATCCACCATTTTTGAAACAGCAAATATAGCTAGAGCTCGAGTTCATGTAGAACGAAGTATACAAAGAATAAAAAAAAAATTAAATTCTTTAAAAATGAAATTTCATGGACTTAACACCATACGTAGACGATTGTTTCACTATTATTTGTTGTACGGTAAATCTAACAAAGCCAATATTTACCGATGCATTATTTCTGCAGCAATAAAAATAATACACAAAATTCATACTTATCGTTTTATTCTTGCTAATATTTCTCTAGAATACACTTCACTAAATACCATTAACAATTTATTAATATATGTTTACTTATAAATTACGTCAATAAAAATACGTAACTATCATCATATGATGAATATATTACAAAATGACGCAGTTGCAAGTTCAGTAAGCACATGCATAATTGTACTTGAGCATAGTAAGTATGGCATTCTTTCAAGATCATATACCTACCTATTCACATGAATAAGAAATGAAATATGTTTACACATTGCTCCTTTTCCTTTCGTGTTTCACACATATCACATGGTTAGCTAAAACGTTAACAATTAATTTTTCTTCGTATATTTTAGGTATTAAACGTTGTACTACATACCTTAAAAAACAGATTCCCTCTCGGTTAAAGGTCTTGTTCTATTCTCGGTATACGCAATAATATTTGCTAATAAAACACACGATGTTACTGCCATATTTGAAATGTCGCTACAAGGTATACTGTTGAACACCTGAATCAAAATAGTAACACCAAAGAATATTACCCTTACGGTAAAGAAGCGACACTCCATAAGAAAACTCAGTTTACTTTTCAACGACCTTCGGCCATTTTGAAACTACTAATTCAGTGGCGCGCCTTTCAGTCCATTGGCGTAGAACTGCCGAATATTGCCAAAATAAATTATTATCATATTTAAACAGTAGTTATTCGGCAATTATTATACGTGGATATCCAAATAATACTTTTGTAAATATTTTGTTTGGAATGTTTTGAAGAGGACAATTAAGAGACAAAATTTACAAGTAATAAACAGAATTCTTTAATAATATAATTCATAAACAAACATATATATTTAACACCAATTATATATAACAATAAAATAATTTGATATAAAAATAACTACAACTACAAACTAGAAATAGTAATTATTTTTGTCGACTTCCCAGGTGTTCTTTTAAAATCTGCATTAGCTCTTTTGAGAGTATAAAAAAAATTTAACTTAAAATAATTTCATTAAGTACAACCTGGGGAAGTCTTCACATGGCATTCAAAAAGGAATTTGTTCAAGCACTTTAATGAAATTTAATCCAACATTATCTGTAATTGTAAAGGTTTAAAAATGTTGCACCAAACACAATTTCTCTGATATACTCTACAAAATCCAAGGTTGGTATACATAAATTGCAAAATGTTGATTTTTCTTTGGTTTCCTAGGCATTTAAATGGCACATAATTGTGCTTGCACTTAATTCCTTAATGTACCTACCATATTGTGAACATTTATTACATGTATGTTTATCCAAACACTTTTTCATAAAATATCCGCAAACATAATTTAATTTTCAGTTCAAACCTTAACTTTCTTTTTCGGGGTGTACTGAAAGACAACTTTTTATGTGTTTGAGTAGCCACAGGACTTCCTCTCGTAGTTACTCTATAAACAAAAAAGGATAGGTACAATTATTGTATGAAGGATAAGTTTGATCTTAAACTTACGGTGAACTAGACCAGAATGAGCAAGGTAGGTCTCAGGATTTGCTTCCTCTGTTAGTCTATTAACAAAAAAAATGCAATTACATGAATAGTGAGTCTTCATTTTAAACTTACAATGGGCGGACATTTTCATCTGCTGGTAAGTACTGTGTTGGTTTTGCATGGCATTGTAGTCGATTCTTCAAATCATTCAGAAACATATGTGCTTCAAAATGTTTCGTGCATACTCTTGTTTGTTTTAAAAACTATTCGTCTTTCCCTATTAAATCTGGACGACTGCAGGTTTGAATCCATTCAAAACGCCTGATAAAAAGAAAAATATTGTAATAAACTTTAAGTAGGTATGTACATTAGCGCAATTCTTTGTACGAAAAAACTAATTCCATAATTTCCAAAAGAATATTACAAAAAAGATATTAATGTTTACCTGTTTATATCTCCCGAAAAGTAAAAAAAAGCTTACATTTTCATGATTTTCCACCACAACTAACCAATGATCAATACATTAACAAGTCAACAAATTTTCAATTTACTTCAAAAAACGCTACTATAATTTGTTTATACCGCACAAAACAAACAGCTGACGTCTAGCAACAGTTAACGGCCATTTTGAGAATATACGTGCGCATTGGAGCGTTTTGAAAATGATATCAGAGTGTCGCTCTTTACCGTAAGGTAATATTCTTTGGTAACACGTGCCACTATGAAAGGTATAAATGTTTTCCCTATTGCACGGCCATCTTGTCACTTTTATAGCGCCATCTACATTTCGTGCATTTCCCCTATATTTTCACAAATTGTGTATACAAAATAAGAATACACTACGCATAAATCCATACTTACATAATTATGACGTTTGTTTAATATTTTATTACACGCCAATTTAAATAACCATGAGTATTATGTCTAATTAAAAACCAAATTGGTGTAGGTAGGATATGTAATCCAATTATTTTGCGTCAGGACTATGTATTGTATACCTACTTACATTTAATACATTTTTGATTTAATATTAAATTTAAATTAAGCAAAATTTTAAAGTAGGTACAATACAGGTAAATTACAATTCTATTAATTTAATTTCAATTTACTTTTTCTCGCGGTATTCATAAGATGAACTGACATTAAACAATAACGCATAATTTTGGCACAATATTTTGAATTTCTATTACATATAATAGAGTTAGTTTTAAATTGCGTCATTAAAAAAAGGGGGTGAAAGAAAAGTATAAGTACCTATTGCCCGTACAAAAAAAAAACAATGTGCACGCAGTGACAAGAAATTGATTTTTCCTTCCTCGAGTCCGAGCCTGTCGCACTTAATATACAAACATAATAATTTTCATATAGAGGAATTTCAATTTCAAAATAATATACTTCTATTAAAAAAACATGGTAGTGCACCGGGGTTATCGATCTCTTCCACATAAAGGCGTACTATTCACACAAAAAATCGCCATAGAAAATCTTTTCAATTGCCATTCATTCTCTAAAAATGGTTGTAAGTATTTGCAATTTATCATTTTTTGGAAGAACCTTAAACTGGAATTACTAGTGGTATTTGCGTAAATGCGTATAAGATAAACAAAGTTATGGACCGAATTTAACTACATTTTGGCCCTAAAAATGTAGAAATTTTTGATGAGTTTTCTTTTTTGGTTTCCAGTTAGGCTTTTATACGCATTCTTCAGATTCGTATAGCCCGGTACCCATTTAGCTGTAACCCTGTATAAAACGGGTGTCTGTAACTGATTTAGGCTTTGCGATTAAGAAATGTTTATGTTATTAAATCGAAAACCTGGAAATATCCTTCTTTGTTTGTTCTACTGCCAGACTCGTGTATAATTATTTAATTTAAATTCTGTAATAGTGCAATTATAACATTGCTCACATGGTGAAATAGCAATATTAACTTGTAATTATAAATTCACATTATTTGATTAGTTTACGTTGTTGATGGTTTTCAAATTTATTGCAAGAAACCCCTTAAATTGCGTTTATCAAATTATAACATTCAATTTAGCAATTATGTTTAATTCTAGCAACGGCAGACATAGTAAAAAAAAACGCTAAAATTAAAATGATCGATCAGTAAACCAGTAGAGTTGTCCAGAATAAGTGGCTTCCACGAACAAATATGGCCACCTGGAGCAATCTAGACTAATGTAGGTATACAATTTATTCATTTTATCGCAGTAAATCTATCTGCAGTATTTCCGAATCTAACAAATTGTATGAGACAATAAATGAATTGTTTATGTTAGTATATATTTCTTAAAAGTGGATTTTAAAGATAAGAAGCGGTGTCGAGTTGTTTTAAATTAAATGCAAATATCTGTGTTATGTCTAGAATGTAAAATAGAGATGTAATGAAACTAACTTCGAGTCTGTGGCTACTAAACAAAAACACTAAAACACCATTACCACACTAAAGCACCAAAACAAAAAACTAAATACGTATTTCGACAACTATATTGTGATCTTCAGTAGTACTGATTAAACACTGTGCTGTTATGTATACGCTACGGTGTGTAGACAACGCGGTTTTCAATCAGTGCTACCGAGTATGACAACACAGTTGTCGAAATACGCACTTAGTTTTTTGTGCTTTAGTGTGGTAAAGGTGTTTTAGTGCTTTTGTGTAGGATATAAAGACACAATTATTAGTATTAGTTACTGGATGTGTTGTTCCTTTTACTCTTTGGTCCCAAAATAAACATAAGCTGCTACTGTAAAACATTCTCACTGAAGACAATCGGCATCACATCATAACCGGTTATATCTCATCGTTTTTATTGAATGCAAGAGGGTTACAATAGTTTCAGGTAAAAATATGTTGTTAAGATTTGTATGAAAAAAGAAGAAATTGTGAACGTATTTAAACTGAAATGGTATGAACTAATTCTTATTTATTTCCATCTAGATATAATGTTCATGTGGGCTTATATGAAGAAGGTAAATTAATCCTTATATAATATTTACACAATGAGACACAGCACAACCATGGATCTAATACATCACACAGTTGTAAAAAAAAATAAACAAAACGAGTGAATGTATATTGTTTTTACCTTTTTCAAATTTATTTATGTTAATCAAACTTATAAACAGTGCACAAACGATTACAAATAACGTGTTGAGACTTTGAGGTTATATTTAATAATGTTATCGGCCACATTTATGAAAATACGAACTGTTTAGCCATAGGTACTTCCTGGGTTTGAATCTAACTTTGTAAATACTTCTTGTTAATGTTTTTGATTCAAACTCACGTAAACTTTATGCAACAAACGTGACATTCACATCATATGCACATGGACTCATATGTAAAAATTACATAGAATGAGAACCAGTAGAACCACACACGCAGTTGCCAGATTTCCAACTTCACGACTTGTAAGTAGAGACGGCTGTGCCTTTTACCCGTCAGCTCCAACAGACATCCACAACCTAACTGAATTGCGAGCTATTTTAAACGAGGTTTTTGAAGTGGAAACTTCTATGGGCCCGTTGATTGTGGGCACTGAACGAGATTGAGCCGTCACGCTCCGCTATGTAACGCTCGCGTCGCCATGGTTACCAAACGAACCGTAAATTCGACAAAAATCGGCAAAACTGTGCAAACAACTCCTCTCTGGATACGCGAAATTGAAAGCTGCCCTTTGGCATTGGTGTACGGGCGACATTGAATTTCCGATCGACGGAGAGATTTTCTTTATAAGTGGAGCGGTTGTAAAGATTATATATATGGGCTTTTAAAGAAGAGCGTGCACTCGATGTTTTAACAGCAAAATGGCTTACGTCATGACGATTCACGTGATAATCAAAAAATCCCGAGAAACGTCAAACTGACAGGCGAACTGAGTTGCACTCAGATATATAGAGAGGGGAGAATGCTCTGAACCACTGCGCATCTAATTTTTACGCGACGCAATGATCGCCGCCATTTTGACCCAGGTATGTCATGAGTGGTTTTGTTTATGTTCATCAAGGTTATGTTTGTGTTTGTCGTGTATTACTAAATTATTGTGTTTTTGTTTTTGACTTTTAAATGTAGTTCTCAGACATACTTGTTTCTGGTGAATCGTGTGGAAAAAGTAGCTGTGGAAGCAATATTTGTTTCATGTGCTCAAGTGTGTGGTTTCATTATTGTATAAATCTTTTAGATATTAAATACATAAATATCCATATAAACATGTCGTGCAGTGCTAAAAGCTGTCCCAATATTAACAGGTTTAAACCTGAAGAATAAAGTTTTCACAGGTTTGATGGCAAGATCATTTTAAATTTGTTGAAATATCAAAATTATTTCAGATTTTCAGAAGGTGCCTTGTTATCGATATGCTTGAAAGCTTTGAATATAGCAACTGATTGGCTATGGTCAGAGAATAAATATGTTTGTTTAGAACATTTTAGAGATGAAGATTATGTGCCAATGGAACACCAGCGATTTCGATTGTGTAACAATGCTGTAGCATCTTTGAAAATAATATTGGAAACATCTGCTGTAGATGAAGTTTCAAGTATTAGCTTTGCTGGTGTTAGTGGAAAAAATCTCACTGATGAATCGTTAGCAGGAACACATGAAGTGCCTTCATTGAGTTCTGAAAAGGACAGAGCTTGATCGGATGATCCCATAAGACCTAGATTGGATAGAAAATTGAAAGCACTAAAATGTAATAAATTAATTAAAATGATTTTCAGATTAAGTATATAATAGCACACTTTCTTCAGAATGTTTTCTGGTTATGAGACTTGTTCTGACACAAGCTGCAGGAAAAAAGGCAAAATTGACAAAGACTTCTCATAATTTTGCAAGTTTTTATATTGTATTTAAGAAATATTATGTAAAACAAAATCAATTTATTTTTACCGTATCTCCTGGTAAATATAAAAGAAAATATGATGCTTGGAAAAGAAGGCAAGCAAAATCAAGAAGAAGCTTTATGGCACAACACGAACTATGAAAAATCCAAACTCTTACCTGTGTTGCAATTAATATTTTGTAGTTTCTTATTTTATTGTTGATTATTGCAGCTATTGTATATGGATATATGCAGGAAGTATTTAATTGCAGTGTAAAGATAAAGTGTTTAATACCTCAAAAGAAATATCTTTAATAAATATAATATCTATAATAAAAGCAATAAGCATCATTTCATATTTTTATTAATAAAAACTTGTAAACATGAACAAGTATTTTTATTTTACAAAACATTACACTGAATAACAGAAAGCCTGAAGAGAATAAAAAGTACATTTCTAATTGTTATTACAATAAGTTAAAAAAAACACTAAAATTAACTCTTGAAATTTTACACTACTGTTATTTGCACCAACTTAATGTCAAAACATGAATGTTGATCATTTAAATTACATGTTTTCAAGATCGGATATTGTCAACAATATTTCAGTACCATACACTTTTTCTTCTTCCATATTGACATGATAAAATCAGCATCAACCATGTTTAATCCTAACAACAAATTCTGGACTCTGTGTCTAATTTAAATGAATTCTTATTGGCAGTGACATGATGTTTAACTTGAACCCATACAAGTTCGATGAGGTGATATGGTGGTCAACGCGAAGCAGAACAACCTTTTTTTCATACTATTTCGTTAACACCATATAAAGGTAAATGAAAGGTTGTTTATTTGCAAGCTCCAGTCATGCAGATTTTAGTATACTGCTACCAGTAAAAATTCCTCGCGGTAAAAGTTATTCAACCTTTCCTTGGACATGTTCGTTTTATTGGCCATAATCCACCATTGGTATTAATAACTTAGAATCAAAATACTCATATACAATTTATACGATAACTCACAGAATATGTACATATACAGGGTGTAGATAAAGTCTGGAACAAAATTAATATTTCTGTTATCTTCGGTTTAATGGAAAAACCCTGAAACAGGTCGATTTTGTTTTTATCCCGTGCACTTTATAACATCGTGAATTTAATTCTGTCGTCATCTGGTTGCGCGCGGGCGTGACGACATTAGTTTTTTCAAATGGTAACCCGCCACATTTATTACCCCTTGTCGTTAGGTGTTCCATTGTGCATGCAACGGTATAAAAAGTTTGGTACCTTACATAACAATTTTTGGGAGAAAAATGCTTTCGAATTTCAAAAAATTAAAATTTTATTTCTAATGAAAAACTAATCAAAAATTATTTTAAAAAATCAGATAAATTATAATCGGAGGTTTATCTTGGATTGTCGTCAAACAAGGCACCAAAAAAATGTCAACGGAAGTGTTCAAATTGTCCGCCATTGGCCATTTGACACTGGCCGAGACGGACGTAGACGCTTTCTACGACACGTCATATTGACAGTTCATTACTTGGTGTTTGAACTTATCCATTCACAAAACTTGCTCCATTGGTAGTGTTGAACGTGCATTGCGAAAATGGCGAATTTGAGCGAAAAAGAGCGGATTCAAATTCTCATTATTGTTGGTTGTGGTGATAAAATACATAGCCATGAAGAAGCCTGTCAGTTTTTCAATGTAGAAAATCCAAATCGCGCACCGATTTCGCGGTCAACGGTGAGCAAAATTGTCGCAAAATTTGCTGAAACTGGTAGTGTAAAAGACAGGGCTCGTCAAGGTCGACCAAGAATTGAGAAAGATAGAAGGGTCAATATTCTCTTGGAACTTCAGGACAACCCCCACACTTCAACAAGGAACATTGCCAGGGATCATGCAGTCGATTTTACCACAGTAGCCAAATTGCTGAAGAAGGAAAAACTTCATCCGTACAAAATCAATCGGGTTCAGGAACTGAATGAAGATGACTTCGACCGCCGACTCGAGTTCTGTGAACAAATCATGCTACGGTGCGATGAGAATCCCGGATTTGTCGACAATGTGGTTTTTAGTGACGAAGCAACTTTTACCTTGAACGGTGAAGTGAATCGCCACAATTGTAGGTACTGGTCGGGCGAAAATCCTCGATGGGTTCGAGAGGAGCACACCCAACACCGGCAAAAAGTTAATGTATGGGCGGGAATAGTGGGAGATCGCATTGTGGGGCCTTTCTTTCTGGACAGAAATTTAAACGCTGAAACATACTTACATTTCCTAAGATTTACGCTAGTGCCAACATTGGTAGAATTATTTCCGGATGAAAACACCCCCGACAAGCCTCACCCCAGAATCTGGTTTCAACAAGATGGAGCACCTCCACATTTTGGCTGGCGTGTTCGGAGTTACCTCGACGAAATTTTCCCCGGGAGATGGATCGGACGAAGGGGAACAATTGAATGGCCTGCCCGTTCCGCCAGATCTCACACCACTTGATTTTTTTCTATGGGGTCATGTGAAATCAAAGGTGTACACCAATAAGCCAAATAACTTGGATGATCTGAAACATCGTATCCGCGAGGAAATGCGAAATATTGGTGCAGAGACAATACGACGTGTCGTAGAAAGCGTGTACGTCCGTCTCGGCCAGTGTCAAATGGCCAATGGCGGACAATTTGAACACTTCCGTTGACATTTTTTTGGTGTCTTGTTTGACGACAATCCAAGATAAACCTCGGATTATAATTTATCTGATTTTTTAAAATAATTTTTGATTAGTTTTTCATTAGAAATAAAATTTTAATTTTTTGAAATTCGAAAGCATTTTTCTCCCAAAAATTGTTATGTAAGGTACCAAACTTTTTATACCGTTGCATGCACAATGGAATACCTAACGACAAGGGGTAATAAATGTGGCGGGTTACCATTTGAAAAAACTAATGACGTCACGCTCGCGCGCAACCAGATGACGACAGAATTAAATTCAGGATGTTATAAAGTGCACGGGATAAAAACAAAATCGACCTGTTTCAGGGTTTTTCCATCAAACCGAAGATAAGAGAAATATTAATTTTGTTCCAGACTTTATCTACACCCTGTATATTAACTCACATTTTTCTACAATTTGGTAACTCATTCCTCAAGAAAAATGAAAGTTGTTTTAGACATTCTATATATTTATGCTTAAAATACACATTATAAGCCATTTACCTTTGTCCAGACCTTATACGTTTTCCTTTACGATTTTTTGAAGGACCTAGTAAAGCGCTACCACCATACTATAAAATATTAGCGATTACAAAAAGAAAGTTAATGAAAGTGACAAAATACCTTAAAAGGAGCAAGTAAAATATTCCCTTTATTTTACTTGCTCCTTTTAAAAAGGACTATTTTTTAAGAATGTTAATAATAAACAATAAACTATGCAAAATACAATAAATAAATGTTTGACAAAATAAGCAAAAGGCGATTACTTTGCGGTTTAAGTGCATAAACCAATCACCGGAACGTTTTTTCCATATTCCTTTCTCATCTTTTGTTTCAAAATTCGTTCTTTCAAGAATGCCTATAATTGGTGCTCCTTGACAACCCTGGGTCAAAATGGCGCACATCATCATTTGCAATCGTTCTATCTTCCGCGCATTTGTAAGAGCATTCTCCCCTCTCTATATCTCTGGTTGCACCACAGATTCACTTTTAAGCGTGAAATACGAAATTTTGAAGGTTGCGGGGTCTTAAGGAACCGGCTTTTTGGAACCTTTCGTATGCTTATTTCGAGTCGGCAGTCGCACGCAATCGAAGGTACCGGCAATTTGCAATTTAAAGGTCGTTTGCAGAAGGATTTGGTAAGAAAAATGGCCGTTTAAATGTGCACTGATATCAATGTATTCCGGACGGGCGAAAAATAAATATCAGATTCTCATGTGCACTGGCGATCAATGTATTACAGTCCGGCGAATTGCATCTCCACACAATACATAACGGTCTCCCACATGACTTGATATATTTATCTATACAGGGGTCGATTAATATTTTAATAATGATTTGAATTAAAATACGATAATTCCAGAACGTGTGTATTTCCTTAAAGGGGAAAAGCATGATTGCTTTCGACATTTATGTGCCCTACGAAATAATTTTATTTAAACGATTATGCAAACGTGCACAGTGGGCGGAGCCGGCTGAAATCAATTTTTCTTTCTTCTGATTAAAATTATGCACTTGGGAGTTTTTACGGTCGCCCATCACTAATTCAAATGTCGAAATAGAACAAAATGGCCGAAGGATTTTTTGAAAATTGACGTATGAAAGTGAAATTTTAGATACGGGGGTGTCTTAGGTCGCCGATCACAAATCCAAAGTCAAGATATCAAAAAAAACTAAATGGCGGACGAGTTTTTTGAAAATTGACGTATGGATCTGAAATTTTCGATACGGGGGTTTTGGGGGTCGCCGATCACGATTCCAAAGTCAAAATGTCAAAAAAACAAATTGGCGGAAGATTTTTTTGAAAATTGACGTATGAATGTGAAATTTTAGATATGGGGGTTTTGGGGGTCGCCGATCACGATTCCAAAGTCAAAATGTAAAAAACAAAACAAAACGGCGGACGAGTGTTTTGAAAATTGACGTATGGATGTGAAATTTTAGATATGGGTGTTTTGGGGGTCGCCGATCACAATTCCAAAGTCAAAATGTCAAAAAACAAAATGGCGGAAGAATTTTTTTGAAAATTGACGTATGAATGTGAAATTTTAGATACGGGAGTGTCTTAGGTCGCCAATCACGAATCTAAAGTTAAAATGTCAAAAAAATAAAATGGCGGACGAGTTTTTTGAAAATTGACGTATGAATGTGAAATTTTAGATACGGGGGTGTCTTAGTTCGCCGATCACGAATCCAAAGTCAAAATGTCAAAAAAAAACAAAATGGCGGAAGATTTTTTTGAAAATTGACGTATGAATGTGAAATTTTAGATACGGGGGTGGTTGAGGTCGCCGATCACGAATCCAAAGTTAAAATGACAAAAAAAAACAAAATGGCGGAAGAGTTTTTTGAAAATTGATGAATGTTTGTGAAATTTTGGATACGGGGGTGTTTGTGGTCGCTTATTACGTCTTCAATTTGGCGATTCTTTCGGAGACCGTTACATGGGAGAGCCTTGATGAGGTTTTCACTTCTGCCGTGTGGTTTTAAGCACACTCATTTTTTATTAAGAGGTATAAACGGAAGAATGCAGCCAGTAATAAGAGCAAGACGATGAAACACTTCATGTTTCATTTGTTAATAAAGTAGTTAATTTTCAAAGAGATTTTATTAAAGTTTTAAACCTCGTTTTAAACAGTTGGATCTTTTCTGAGAGAAATTTAAAAAACATTAAAGTAGCTGGAATTTCTTGTTCGCCAGTGTAGTATATTGTCACCAACCTGAGTAAAATGCCAATTTTCAAAGCTCCTGTATTTTTTCTCAGGACTGTTTTGGTTTACTGTTGCTTGGCCTAGTGTACGTATAATTCGTGGAATGCTCAAACAAGTTTAACATCATATTAGATTATTTAGCTGCATTGAGAGTTCATATTTTAATCTTGTTTATGAAAGTAGAAAAAGGAAAATTTATCATAATATACAATAACACATACTCGTACATATAAATTTATAGTTAAACAGTGCAATAATCCAACAAATGGAAAATAATTTATCTAATTATAGTGAACATAACTTAATGATAATAAAATTAATTTTTAATTTCAAAATTTGCAATAAAATTTGCAATTGTGAGAATGTTATTCTACTAATTTATATATTAAATGCTATGTAATTTATTCTATATGGAAACTGCATTATTAATTACATAGCTGCAAGTAGTATACTCAATTTCATACGTGTGTTCACGACGATTGAACCTAAACGTATGTATGTTTGTAGGTTTGTAAAAGACTTTCTTACATACCAACACCTTATTTGCGAACTAGGGTGTTATTTTATCGTTACTTGATATCACAAATTAATTATGTACACATATTCCATTTATATTTTCATAGTCTTAAAATAATTGACATAAAGTTACACTTTTCGTTAATATATTTCAGTCTCAATATGCGTAATGTGTTGTTCTACTTTCCAAATTCAGTTTGATACAATTACGTACTTATACTCTACTAACCCACATATGTACTTAAGTGGTCAGTGTTTTACTTTCCTTTTGTATTGCTAAATTAATATTCGTAAATATTATATTTTCAAAAGACATTGTGAAAATATGGCAATAAATATACATTTACATTTTTCTGCAATGTATTTCCATACTTTCATGTTTAATAATCGAAAATAAATATAGAGATTTTATTATGACTTGCTTAGTAAATATGTTTATAAGGTTGTATTACTGCCCTTTTAGAAATATTAAAATTACTTTTGAAGGAAAAAATTGTGATTTTAGTAACTCCAAATCAGATACTTACTATACTAAATCACTGCGTGTCATTGTGAGATTTTGTAGACAAGATGTTTGCGATGAGGTCTATTATTATCAATGACCAGATTTATAGAAAATACGTATCGTCGGCTTAATCTGCAAAACACGTAAGTCCATAATGTGGAATTTTACAGGAGAGACAAAAAACGTTTCAAAATTTTAGTATCTTTCTTATTTAAAATCTGGCGAAAGAAAGTCTTATTGTATTATATTTATGTATTATTTTTACGGTCGATTAAAAAAAAAAGGATGCCGAAATATATTTAAATGGACTTACGCCTTTTTCCAGTTGATTTTTGTAAGAGATGGGACTTACGCCACGTTATTATTTAACATAAAATGGATTAACAAGATTTAAAAAAAGGTTATTTATTCACAAAAATTATTAGAACAAAGAGGCGAAACACAAAACAGAAAAATAAACATTGTTAATTATTCAATTTAAGAAAATAATGAAATTTGCATGGTTGAGAATATAATTTTAAATCAAAAACTAAAATTATTTATTATTATTATAAAATTATTTGAACGGCAAATTGTCGTAAAAACTGTGATAATCGCTTTTAATACTTTTCTTCAAGCTTTGCAACTGTAAAAATTTTTCACGTTTAATGGGGATCGGTTCTTTATATAAATGTGGAAGCTCATTTATTTGACACATCAATTCCTTTCTTTTTTCCTTACTGACTCGGCTGTACATCAGTTCCACAAAGTTTTCCGGGTGTCTCAATTTATAGAAAAGGGAACCATCGGGTAGGTATCTTATGGCACGTATATCAGTGACACAAGGATCTCCTGCCCTTTTACCTGGACGCAATGATTTTAAGATATCTAATTTCTGGAAATCTTTGAAGAAGTCATAATTTAAATAAAACACCTTATAAGGCTTAGGTTTTTCCCGAGCTCTTTTACATAGATTTACGTAGTCCGCTGGTACATTTATGTCTGTGCGGCGCAGTTTTCGTTCAATTGTGGAATGGATTGAGTCCGCTTCCATCTGGGTGTGGCCCTTCTCCAGAAATTTTTGTTCTATTGTTATACCTAAAATCATCGATAAATTAATGAGCGCATTGGCCAGAGTTGAATTCCTATTTTGTGATGTACAGCCATCACTGTACAGTATTATCTTCTCTTCAGATTTCATGCTCGGAAAAATATTATCTGTAATAAATTTACAAATGATCGAAGCGTAATCATTGGCTGAGAGACCCCCAGCGGACTCATGCCACAGATAACAGTATCCATCTTTGGTGGCCATGTCAAAAAACGTAAAGTTATGAACCATTAATTTTTGTTTAAAATAAAGTGATGAAGTATTTGACTTTGGTGATAATAAAACTGATTGCAGGTCCATGCAGAACACCCTGTTGTTTGAGTCTTTGTCTCTATTTTTTTCTTCTCTAGCTTCTTTCTTTTTTTCTTGATGAAGATTAAATATTTCATCTGACATATTTTTGGTTTTGAAAGCAACGCATTGGTCACATTCATCTTTCTTTGGTCGAAATATTGACAAGTTCATTTGTTCAAACACATGACTGAATGAAGCAATTGATAGACACCGGTACTGTTTGTTGCTGCACCATTCCTTATAAAACTTATAAATTGATGACTTGGATTGCCAAATTGGTTCTAGATATAGTTTCTTCGATGACGAACGACAATAATGTGACTCAACTTTAGGCAACTCGTTGAAAAATCTTTCTAAGTTTAATTTTAGGTCTTGGTATCGACGAGTATTAGATTTATCTTGCCCTGTATTATCTTTGACAATTGGCACCTCAATTGGTACAGAGTTACCTTTTTCCTTATTTTTTAACCAGTCTAAAATCATATTTTCCTTTACGTCATGAGTTTTTAAAAACATCTGTTTGCAAACCCTTACACGTTCATCTCCTCGTCGCAAAAAATACACTAAGGATTCTGTTCTTCTAGATGCACCCGCCTCTTTTCTGTTTCTGTGTCTTTTAACCTTTTTAGATTCTACTAAAAACGACACGTAAATTTTTTTTTCGGACCAGGTCATGTCGGACCAAAATGTTTGGAATATACTTTTTCTTTCATCTTCAGAAAAGTCTCGACATTTCAAAACACAGTTATTCTTCAACGAGAGTTTGCAGTGACAAGGATTTCCTAATTTTCTTTCCTTTTTGTGTACGTCGTAAATCCACTTATTATTAATTTTTTTTCTGCCATAATATTCTTTTCCTTTCTCGCGATGTAACTTCCTTTTCTTTTCACTCCATTCTTTTTCATCTACAAATTGCCTTTTTTTTCTCTTTGGTCTTTCTGATAAATGATTCTCAAGAGAGTTGCTGTCCAGTACGTAATCAAATAATCGTGCTTCTGTTTCATCGGCTTTTGGTGCAGATCTATAATTCAGATTTGCATTCTTCTCTTCATCCCCCGAGCTCTCATTCTCGCTTTCTTCGTGCAAGTCGCTTTCAGAATTGGACTCAACTTGAGGTACAAAATCCGGATCATGGTTTTGTTCTGCTTTTGCTGCATTATATTCTAATATTTGTTCCTGAACATTTTTCCACACCAACGTATTATTATTAAATAAACTTTTATCTCTATCATCTAATAAGTCTTTTTCGGCAGTCTTTGTAGTGTGGTTAACCATTTCAGTCGATTCCAAAACATTCATAACATCACATTCATTTTGGTCATTGCTAATCGACTGAAAGTTTTGGTTTTCAGCTAAGTCAGAGTTCATACCATTGTCTGCATTATTGAATAGGGGTCCAGTTATTTCAGGAATATCTAAAAGTAACATTTCATCTTGATAACTACAACTGGACAGTGACGAAAATTGATTTTGGAAATTGTTGTTGCTGGAGTTTAAAACTCTCGTACACTTTATTTCTTCTGCTTTTGAATCTGTTTGCACCATTTCCATTATTTTAAGGGTTCTACTTCCAAAATTGGCCATGTTGTCCAAAAAAAAAAAAAATTGTAAAAATTTACGTACTCTAAAATTATGTAAGTCCACAACATGTTAACAAAATGTTATTAAGTTGATTTTAAGAATATCGCGTAAGTCCAACTTCTGATTAAAACTATCAATTAAAGCCAAAACTATCAAAATCTTTGACTCTACTAGTTACTAACATTATTACGTCAACTTACCTTCAGTTATAAAGCCTGCTACGCAATGAAATGTATTTATCACAGCCAATTTCGCATAAAATTCACTCTGCACGCATGCATCGCCATAGATTGTTACAGAAACTGCGGACTTACTGGTTTTGCGTTTTGTTTTCAAACAACTAGGACTTACGTGGAAAACGAATCACTGCATTTTAACGTTTTCAATTCTCTTGGAGATACTGGGAATTTCTTAACTCATAGATTTTTTTTTTCCCAACAGATGGCACCAAAATGTCGATTTTGACCAAAAGTGGACTTACGGGTTTTGCAGATTAAGCCAACGGTATGCTTATGCTTAAAATGTAAGGCATGATAAATATATTTAAAAATCTATACGAATCGGATAAAAAGAAATAAACTTAGACCAAATTTTTTGGGCTTTATTTTTTGAATTTTCATGCGTATTAATTTTTTTATGCCTATTTAGTGCTCTTTTCTGACTTCTTGACTAGTTTTTCTAAAATTTATTTGATTGTGAAAAGAAATGGATTAAAAATTACTATAAATTGAAATACGCACGCTTGCGTGTTCAATAATCGTTTTATCCGCACATAAAATTATAAAATGTACTGACTTTACTAAATTTCTCTTAACAGATTAAATATGACAAAAAATACGAAATAAATTAGCATGTCAAAACGTTATTGCACCAGGAAAAACAGAGTAACTAAAAGTCAAACGAAGAAACAACAAATTATAGATACAGCTATGCAATGTGTGGCATCAACTTCCGGTTATACTGAACAATCAAAATTTAATAATAATCTCTGCAAAGCTTGGATAAAGGCAAATGTAGGTATCCATTTATAATTGAGAAATAAATATTTCAAAACGTTTTTAGAAACATACATCCCTAACGAAGCCATCTTCGCAAAAATTATACTAGTTCAGCGTACAAAGAAGTAAAAGAAGTTATTCAGGAAATAAAAAATATTATTGGAAATAATGTATATGGATATGTGTAGACGAGATAACAGATGTATGTGGACGATACGTGGCAAATTTAATATTACGCTAGTGAATTTTTTTCTTTTGATTATATGGAAAATATTTATTTGAACAAAAATTCGACCAACTGTATCCGATGCTGCCAAAAAAAATTAGGTCGAAAATACGGCAGAACAACAGGTCAAATACACGAAGGACAAAGAAACACGCTGAAAGACAGTGACAATTAAGTAGAGATTATCAAACAATCGAAATAAAAAATGAGGTGTAGCCACCACACGACTTTCTTATACGTATGAGCATTTCAAACTATATAATTTTAAGAATTTTTTTATAGAAAAATTATTCAAAATCCTATTCTAAGTACTTCCATTCTCTTAATAAATCGCTATAGAATGCATACGTGCAAGATATTCGAAAAAAAGTGCTACTCCCTAAGAGTAAAAGTGTTACTTCCGGTCCGAATTTTGAAATTTCATTTATACAAAAAATATTCAAAATCCAGCTCTAAATACTTTTGTACTCAAGATAAATATATATAGAATGCATAATATACGACATATTTGCAAAAAATCGCTATTCCATATCAGCAAAAGTGTTACTTCCGGTCCGAATTTAAAAAAAAATTATACAAAAGGTATCGAAAATTAAATTCTAAATACTTTTATACTCCTAACGTACTTGTCTAAAAAGCATGACTTGCAAAATATTCGCAAAAAACTGATTTTCGGTAAGAGTATTAGACCTACTTCCGGTAGAAATTTCGAAACCCTTTTTTAATAAAATTCTTCTGAAATTTAATTTTGAGTACATATGAATTCTTTATAAATTTGTTAAAAACTTAATAGTTGACGAACAATTGGCAAAATTCAATTTTTTCACTGAAGTAAAGTACTACTTCCGGTCTGCCGATTTTACTGAAAATCTAATCAGTTCTCAAGAGGGAGATTATATTCACAAATACAAAATTTGGAATTGATGCCTATATCTGTTTGACCGGTATCGTGGTCACACACACACACTGACATACAGACACACACACACACATTTTTTAAAAACTACTTTTTCGGAATCAGGGGATCTCAAAACGTGGACATCTGCAAAAATCTCGAGGTCGAAAATTTTCATCATCACAATACTTCATTATACCACGTATAAGAAAGTAAAAATTATTGGAAATAATGTATATGGATATGTGTAGACGAGATAACAGATGTATGTGGACGATACGTGGCAAATTTAATATTCTAGCTATTAAATGACGAAAATTCGTTAAAAATTTTTCTAATAGTACGAAAGAATTAAGTAAAACAAATATGTAATAATACAATAACAAGATTTATTCACGACGAATAAACACATTTTTTCCTCCCGGGCCGGTACCGAACGATAAAATTTTACTTATGCTGTTAGACACAACACCATATATGGTAAAAGCTGCCTCTAATATGAAGATTTTTTTATCAGAATTTATGTAATTCAATGCACTTGTTTAGCGCACGGAATTAGTCGAGTAGCTGACACTATAAGATTGCAGTTCCCGTTAGTAAATAAATTAATAACATGTGGCTAACAAACAGAAGTGCATACATTATACCTTATTCCAAAAAGAGAGAGACGAAATTCTGAATCATTGAGGAAAAATACTATGGAGACGCTGTAAAGCATCTTTGCTGTACTCTCAAAACGAGAGCATTGGGCGGGGCTAAGTGTGGGACCAATATGGCTGCCTTACCTAGTCCGGACTAGTCAAAATTATAATCATCCCACACCTGTCAGGCCTACATTAAATGTTATTCCAGACGAAATCTTCTTAACAACGCTGTCTCTGCTGTTGCAGCTACTTAGAACACAAGAAACCATTTTAAACTTAACTTATTATATAACTCTAATACACGATGCACTTAACAAACACTCCACTTTTTACCAACACTACCTGTGTGACGTAAGTGTAGTATCAATATGGCAGACCCGTACCCGGTTTGATCACGTGATGTCGTCTCCCTACTTATTCTTTTTCAATGTTCTGAACAGACCCTAGTTAGAGGTATTTCTTATTGGTTGACAGCAAGGCGAAATAACACCATACTACATTAGCTTCTTGCTATTAATTGTCAGATATATTGACAACTTTGACATTGTTTGTTTTCTAGACAAATTTATTTACTTTAGTGTGTTGTAATTACTACAATTACCATTCTGTTGCCTTAACTGTGAATTTATCTCTGAAGAATCAATATGCAATTTGATTTGGTATAAATTTCATGTTTCATACAGATATTTAAATTTAATTTTTCCGCCTAAAATTGATTTCACCAGTTACAGGTTGTAATTTGGACCGGGGATCTGTTCACAATTTTGTCTCTCTTTTTTTGAAATAAGGTATAGTAATATGTTTGGCGAAGGATAAATATCGATCAAATAGCACTCCCAAATCCTTTAATTTCTGCACGCAGGCCAGTACCTGTCCCCCAATGCTATAGTCGAAGTCAATGAGTTTCATCCTTCTAGAATACTTCATAACATGACATTTATTGATATTAAGTGCCAAATCATTGTGCTGACACCATTCATAGAGAGTAACTAAATCACATTATAGACGTAGAGCATCTGGGGTAATATCAGTAGATTTTCAAGTCATCAGCGTTCGCCAGCCCATCACAAGAAGGCGATTCTAAGAGATCATTAATAAATAGTATAAAAAGCAGAGGGCCCAAATCAGACCTCTGTGGAACGCCTGAAGTGGCAGTAAATTCATCAGATTTGAATCCATTGTAGTACACATAATTGCTTTGTTCCCGAAGATATGATGTCATAAAACTAATCAGATTGCCATAAAATCCCAATGCATCAAGTTTCTCTCAACAGAATGTCATGTCTAATAGTGTCAAATGTGCGTGTAAAATCTGTATATATGACATCCATTTGAGAGCGAGAATCAAGAGCGGCACTAATATATTGGGTGATACAAAGCAGATTATTGGTAGTTGAGTCATAACGACACCGTCGTGGATTAAAAAAGTTATGCCGTCAAAAATATCTTTATATGCCTTCTTGCATTTTTAATTTTGTTTTTAATAAACCTTTCAATTATCTATAATAGAACAGACAACGTTTGAAACTTATTTTTCATTCGTTGAATTGTTTGTCTCCAAATATTCCAGACGGGGAAATTTGAAGTCGGGGCATTTTCGATTCAGTAAATTTTCTAGTACATTTTTTGTCGCAAAACTTTCCATTTGGGAAATTGTTGTCTGGAACTCTCCAATGAATTGTTCTGGGAATTTACTGAGACCCATAGTTTTGATATAGCTGCTATTATCCGATTGTTGGCAGGATGAAGAATAATATTTACTTACTTAAAAAAATAATGTATCAATAATAATTTATTTGCGAATAATGTACATGAAAAATAAATTAAAATATATACAGAATTATACAAAAGCAATGTTCAGATGCTATCTGTTGTGAATATACGCTCCATACTCTTCATCCCCGTTGTAACCATAGTGGGCCATAGACACTTCCTTTTGTAGAGGGGTTTTTTGTAGAGAAGATAAGTCTATATTGTGACTGTACACACCGCCTTGATTATTGTTACGAAGGAACATATTAATCACCAACAGTATAATAGCCATTTTCCCGATGAAAGCACTATTCATTAGCATAAATTTTAATGCTGTAAGTGCCATGGGTATCATACTAGAAGAGATCATGAAAGGTATAACCATAAATGGTAAAACTTTTTGAAGAAATCCACCTCCTTTTTTTCCTCCCTTGCCACCTGCAAAAGGAGAAAATAGTTTATAAAAGCACAATTAATATGAGGTATTATACATGCATATCTATAACTAATACTGCTTCTAATCAATGCTATTATTTTGTTAGGTTATGTGTAAATTCAAATCATAAATCAAAAAGTTTAATTTGCCACATTTCATTTGGGCTCAAGAGGGTGACTGATTGGGATAGTCAAAATGTAAGGAAACGTTTAAAATTAAATTTTGAGAGTACTCAATATTAACACATTCATCTAAACTAATTATTTATATTTATTATTACTTGAGCACATTGACTCGATCAAATCATTCCGTGCGTTCAGGGAGTTAGGCGCTAGACTTAGCGGTGTTCTGAACGCGACTGCTTAGTGCCGGCGCTCGATCTAGTGGTCGCCATTTTGTCTAGCGTAAATAAATTTGGCTGGATGACTTAGCAGCGGTTAAAATTCAAATTTGAATCATGTGTATAGTATGATCAATAGAAGAAGATTTAATTATTATAGACCGGACACGAGAGGCCGATGACTCATCGCCCATTGAAATGTTGTATTTTTAAAGAGGTTCTAATTTTATTTATATAATTGGATAACAACTAGGTGGTGATCTATAAAATACAAAATACGTTATTATTTGTTCGTTTTGTAGTTCAAGACGAGTAAAGGAGTATTAATATTTACTAGAATACTTTATCAAGGTTCTCTTCTGTAAGATTTGTTCTTTTTGAATGAAGTACATACATGTAGATGGAAAACGTCCTTTCTATATCGCAGCTGGTTATAGGTGCATACTGGAAGTATTCTTTTATTTATTTCGGCGTATTTAGCAGTTAGATTTTGTGTCATTGTCATTGTCTCCATACACAATTGCCGCAACGTTATTAAATCTGGATTTCTATTAAAAACTGAGTCTAATTTTTGCCGAAGGTCACATCCGAAGTCACTTGGGATACTTTTGAAATTATTTAGCCACATCTAATGTGGTTAATCCATCTTTTAATTTGAGATTTTGATTTTCAAAGTACGTGATTAGTTTAGGCAAATTTCCAAAGTGTTCCTGAAAGAATAACAACTGATTTTTTAAATTTAGGATTTGTGTTAGTTGCTTGCACTCAGAAATCCCTCGTACTTTATTTATCTTATGCAATATAAGGTAAATAGAATTCATTTTAAACACTCCTCACGCTTCTACCTACGCCCATAAAGAAAGGAATTTAATAATAAAATCGTAATTTTTGTTAGCCGTTTTCACGTCAAGAACAGATGTTGCAGTTCATCATATGAATAGTGCTATTCAGTAACTGCGTGATGTTATGCATTATTTCTTTTGTCCGTCGTAATTTTGGCCCCGTACGTCCGGTCTATATTAATTATGTTGCACAATAGATTTTAAATAGTGTCTAATTATTCTTTTCTATTCATATATTAAAATATACTTTAAAGTAGATATAAAAATAACTAATAATTATCAATGTGAAACAACATACGCTCATCTAATTTTAATCACTGTGATACCAAATTTAATAAATAATGTTAGCAGCTCCTACAGAAACTTAAGAGCTATATATAGGATAATGTTTATTTATTGGTTTTGTCTTCTTTAAATGTTTTCATGTGTTCATTTGTGAAATACATTAAAGTTGCCTTGTTTAAACTTTTTGCTTATATATAAGTATGGACCTATTAGTCTATTAGGGAACATATCTGAAGACTTTTACACGAGATCTGCTAATATGAGATTCCAATATGTTGGAATATATTGCTTTCTCAATTATACAGCAATAAAACAAACATAAAATGTTATCAGTTTGTATCAAATATATTTATCAGCTGTATGCTCTGCGATTACACACTTAAATTATTACAAAGTAGCATTCAGAAACTACAATTAATCAATTAATTAAAATTGAAATGAACAGCGATTCACAGTGTCGCTAAATATTCCAGCCAAAACGACTAATATAATAGTGTTAATCGACAAATCATCTTCAACGAAAACTTCCAAATAATCCATATAAATAAATTTGCTTCAATACGTTAGGTATCAGAAGAATATTGCATTTTCAACTACAGTAAGAAAACAAATATATACAACATATTACATATTAGTTTCTGTTAAATTTATTTATCAGTTATATTTATCATTAATTAAAATTAAAATAAATAGACTTTTTCCAGTGCTCTTAAGAATCCAGCCAAAACTGCTAATACAACTGTGAACAGTATTCATTTTAATACTGTTAGAGTGCTGATAGATATTTCAGCCAAAACTGCTAGTTGATACACAGTCTTCATCGACAACTTCCGGATAATCCATATAATAATCCATTGTAAAATGTGGTGTTAAATATTTATTTATATAGTAATTTACCTTCACCTCTGCCCCAATTATAAATAACAACATTATATTTGGTATCATATATAGTACAAACTAATTACATACCAAATAGGTACGTTGATTTTGTTTTCAGTTTAAATCTCAGAAGTCCGTATGCATGTCTACATATTTCGAACAATAATATTAATAAAATTAAGTAAATTTTGGAACGTCATGTTATTCGATATTGTCGTGGTCAGAATTTGAGATTATTTAAATGTATTAAAAGTAGGCAATTTAAAATTTACTACTGTACGGGTTCAATGACTTCTGGCGCTAGCTACAAGCTCTAGCAGTGTTCGCTTCTAGTCCTATAACTTCTTGAACGCACGTATTGACCCACCAAATATTTGAATAAAAGACAAAATTTAATTTTGAGAGCGACTGTGCATTTTCTTATTTCTTTTAACTAAATATAGAAGACAATTGTTTTTCAAGGTATGTTAACACCAAAAACAAGTTTAAATATACAAAATTAAATGTCGAAAATGGGAATATACAGGCTGTCCCAGAAATAAAAAGACGGAGTAGCAGAAATCGGAAGCTAGATTGTGTAAAAACGTATCAAATCTTTATTCGTGCGCAGACGGCAGAAAAAAAAATGATAAAGAATTCAATTGGCCTTACGCCGACCCTGGACTAAATATCCACCTGCTTCACTTTCACAATCGGTTCTTTTCAGGACCACCATATTAACTTGTGTTAAAAAAAAAGGAGGAGGAATAGATACTTCATAATAAATATCAAACCATTAATGAATTTAATTTTACACCTGCTAGAAAAAAATAATTACATTCTTGATATTTACTGTAATCTAGAAAAACTACGATTTATTGAATATTCTAAAATAATAACAATCAGCTCTTTCCGACTACAAACACATTAAAGAGCAACAACTTTCCTATTTTAAAAATAAAAACAATCTTTTATTGTCTGCAATAAAGTGGGTCGCCCATCTGGCAAAAAATATGTTTTATATGAATGAGTACGATTTAACATTTTTTTCCCGTTTTATACAAATAAAAGCGTATTTTTCTATGAATGCGTGTTCGTTTCTATTTACAAATGAGCATTCTTACGTGTATTTATAAACATACATTCTGTGCCAGGTCCGTAATGTAATTTTTTATCTAAAAAACAACATAGAAAATTAAATTTTTAATTTATTCGTTATTGCGATATATTTGGGCCTGTTTCTGTTCGGACTTTACATACATGCTACTCCGCCTTTTGATTTCTGAGACACCTTGTATTTTTGTAATTTTTCTAGATGAAATATATGTAAAAGATTACTATATAAAAATTGTCATTGTCTAAAATTTGAAAAATGTTTTAAATTTTGTTTGTTGAAATGAATAAAGATTATTATTATTATTATTATTATTATTATTATTATTATTATTATTATTATTATTATTACGTTTCGAGTCCTTCGGTACATTAGGATGGTAACAAAATAGAGTGCGTTACCCTATAATAGGTACTCATTTCTAACATATTGAGTTGAGATGGGGTCAGAAAGAGCACCACAGCGAATTTGTAGCCAAGTTTCCTATTTGTAAGGTTACCAAATTCCATATTTTTAATATTAGCAGTGATAATTTAATGCATGTGTAGAAAAAACCAAAAGTCGGGATTGTTTTGTCACTTTGACAGCGAAAAATTTTTACCCTAACTTTTAAATCGGCAAAAAAGTTGTTTACCTTCAGTTGACTTGGCATTAATTTGTTTTTTGTTATGCCATAAAATCAAAATGAAATGTCAAAGTTGACGCAACAGTAACACCCAAAACTACAACAGTTAATAACAGTATTTTTGAATAATATAATTACTATGGAATAAATGTTTCAGTAATTGTTTACACATTTAGTAAATTATCTTACCGAATTACATTCAAAGTTCCATTCTATTTCGGATAAATTTTCCATTTTCAAACTCAAATTTAGTTGCTAAATGGTAACTGGACTCAACAAATTGGACGATTCTTTTTATCGGGGAGGCAATTTGTTTCGTACAGTTACCCAGCAACCAAAATTTTTGTTAATTCCCGAAAAAAGAAAGCTCTCGTGTAATTATAAGTGATAGTAGATATGTCTTTTAATTTCTATCTTAATCATCAAATTTGGATAACATGATTTCTTGGTCCAAAATTAAAATTAAACAGTTTTGTTCCATTTAATTTTTTTATATCTTCTTCAGGTACACTTTCAACTTCATATAAATATTTTGTTTTAGTGCATTGTACTTGCACATTATTTTGACATGTACAAAAACATTCATTTTCAACTAATAAGAAGAAACATGTTTGTTCTGTGATGATATTAAAAGAAAATATTTTACCTCCTCCTCCCCCACTTCCAAATCTTCCGGTTTCGGCAATACTTGTTGTGCTATACTGATTATCTGAAAGAAAATAAATACATAAAATATGTTGTTTACTCTAGTATGAAGACAATAATAATTTATGAAAAGATAATGTTGAAATTTGATTCATATGAACAGGTAACGTAATATTATTGTTTGCCAAAAAGCTCTAATATTGACTTAGCTCTGGTTTCGGAGAAAATGCAGGTCGTGAATTGTTCAGATGTGTTTTGACTCGTTCAATAAAGGGGCGACAAGTCTGTATCGTTGTTCTAGTCTTGCCGGCTGCTACGCTTAGGGAAGAGAATAAACAGCCACATGCTATATTTTGCATGTGCAATCAGGTTTCATAAAATGTTTTGCTTTTTATGTTTTTGGGGCAGTTGTGACAGGAAAGATTACTACATTAGGCAGGCGTGTTCTCTACTACAGAACACTATACCAGGAAACGGCAATGTGTGACATCAGCCTTTAGTGGAAAAAAGCACGTACAACTGGAACTCATGAACAACTTTTTAAAGGCATTGGTTTTAAATACTTCGAGAAAAGTTCCCAAAAATAAGACAAGGAAAACAAACTGTATTTCTGTTGGACCTCGAATATGAGAAATAATAAATTATTGAGAAAATCTGAAACCAGGTTAACGGTGTGCGACAAAGCTGATTCAGAGTCCATGGTACAAGCTTTTATAATTTTTTTGGGAAGCAAAAAAACCAGAAAATTACAAACCATTAGTAATGAACATGATAACATTATTTCGTGGTGCTGGATGAAATACATTGTTAATGTGCACGTTTAAATTCTCAGTTGGGAAACTATGGACGACGTTAGCTATGTGAACGGCAAGCGCTTACACAAGGACAATTTGGTAATGGTAAAAGGGATACCATGCCAAATGCAAACTTCTAATGTTAGCATATTAGTTTTGTACGTTATGAAGGGAAGCTCTAGATATTGTTTATAAGAGACAATGCAACATGAACAGAAAAATCTTTTCATTAAAGTCCTAACGAAATTAGAACTACTCGATATTAATATAAATTATCTATAAAAATGAAATACTCCATTTTATGTCAAAACCAAAAGTTGAAAATTGTTGGTCAGTGAAATTAATCGAGACCAATGTAACGGTAACTATATAGAAAATACACCAATACATTTTGCGTCTTATTCACTAGGCTTGTTTATATATTTAAGTAATACGTGTCTGTTTTACTTTCTTATAGACAATATATACTAGGAAGTATATACTAAGGAAGTATGGGGAACGGGCATCACGTGACCAATATGGCTGCCTGGAGAATAAACACGTAAACACACATTCATTCACGGCATTCATTTTAGTACTTTCGAGTAGTGATTACGTGTTTTAAATAGTTTTAATGACCTGTAATAGCCATTTTCGTTGTGGTTTTGTAGTTTTTCTTAAAATTGAAGTGATAATAATGACTCACAATTGTACATTGTGGCTGCAATCCATTTCTCCAACCTTTCGCACGAAATTTTACAAAGTCGGCCACGGTTATTAAATTTAGATGGAAATCTATACATCGGGGTTCCTTTTCCTCCAACAGAACCGCACTTTACAACGGCACAAAACGTAGGCATTTTTACTTTATTTCAGGAACACAGTTCAGGAAGTAATGTGTCAGTTTTGTTTACTCTCCAGGCAGCCATCTTTCTCAGTTGATGACGCGTGTTGCCCCATCCCCATAGTGTTGATGAAAATATTTAACCCTAAAAGTTTTACAGCTATCCACTTTTCCTGATACCGAAAAATTAGTTTTTGCATACATATCTCTTTCTGAGTGTGTATGTGCGTGACCATAATAGCGGCCAAACGGCTACAGCTATAAACACCCAACTTTATATTTACGAGTATTAGAGATGTGATTAGATCCGCTGACAAGTCCCACAGAAGCGGGGAAAGCACCTCACCCTGCGGGCACCCTCGACACACTCAGAGTCTGACCCAAGGCGGTTGCTTCTAATAACCTTCTTCTCAGCATGGGATCGGCCCATACATAAGAGGTATCTTCAACTGCCCTATGCTTAAGAAATCTAATTATTGAATTAAACGTGCGGTATTGTAAATGCCTCCTCTACATGCAGTTGGCGATTTATGACGTCAATATAATTATTACCATCTCGAACACCGTGTTATCTAATACCTGTTAAATGTTTTTATGTGAAGCACGTAGAAAATTTACTTTGGATTAATTTTTAATGAAAAGATGAACTTATTTACGGATGTTGGTGCAACCAAGCGCCTAAGAGTAGTTGAGTACTAATAAAAACAATGTTGACCCAGTCTAACTAGTGCTACTATAAGAAGATCTTCTGCATATACTTATTATATAAATTTCTTTTTATCTGCCATTAAATTTGACAATTTTTCTAAATAACACTGTATATGTATATTAAACTATTATACAAACATTCTTTAAAATTAAATTTGTAAAAGGTTTATTTAGTACGCTTAATTATATTTCCCTAATATCAATCGTTCAAATATTTACAAACAGTTTGCTTTTTAAAAATAACTTTCTTCTACTCTAATTCACTTTAACCCTTCACAAACTAATTGGGATAATAAACAATTGAAAATTTTCGACCTCGAGATTTTTGGCAGATCTTTGAAGTCCACTGATACCGAAAAACTGGTTTTTAACCCCCCCCTCTCTCTCTCTCTTTGTGTGTGTGTGTGTGCGTAACCACGATAGCGGTCAAACGGTTAAAGTTATAAATTCCACATTTTATATTTGCGAGTATATAATCTCCTTCTTGAGATCTAATTAGATTTTCAGTAAAATCAGCACACCGGAAGTAGTAGTTTGTTTCAGTGAAAAAGTCGAATTTTACCAATATTTCGTCTACTACTAAATATAAACGAATTTATAAAGAATTCAAACGTACTCAAAAGTGAATTTGTAAAAAAATGGTATTAAAAAGGTTTTTGGAAATCTCTACCGGAAGTAGATCTTTCACACTTATCAACAATCAGTTTTTTGCGAATAGTCGCAAGTCGTGTTTTCTAGACAGACACATTATCAGTATAAAAGTATTTAAAGCTTAATTTTCAATACTTTTTGTAGAATATAAATTCAAAATTCGGACCGGAAGTAAGACTTTTACTCTTATCGAGTAGTCATTTTTTGCAAATATCTCGCAAAGTATGCATTTTATAGAGATTTATTAAGAGAATAGAAGTACTTAGAATATAATTTTGAAAAGTGCCGAGAGGCTCGTGTCCAGTCAGTATGATCGTGTTGGATCTCTTTAGGAGGGCGCTTTTCCTCTCTTCTTTGTGGCACAGGCGAAGCTGTTGCGTATCACATTTCCTTTATTTGAGTTGATTGCCCTAGATATATCAGGCTATCTTCTACTCGCATTCTGAAAGACCGCAGATCTAATTCTTTTGTTTTTGGAATTCCTCTGTATGTTGTAGTATCTTTCCGATACTCTCTTTAGCTATTGAACTATGACCAAATTCTGTAAAATGCATGCTCAATTCCTGAAACCTGATAAAGATCATGTATGCACTGATTAAAGAAGCACCTTTTGTCGATTAACAAGAGGGGCATATTTTATGTTTGAAGTACCAGGTTCAAAAGAAGTTATATGAAGTCAATCTTTCTTACTGTAATCTTCTTTTGTTGCCCTAATATCCCATAGACACAAGAAACAGCAATACTTTGTAAAACCACCTTGCAATCCTAGCAATATACCTATCATTTTCAAATCTCCACAAATATCCCACTGATACTGTTCATATTTAACGCGATTTAGTATAGTTCTTAAGTTGTAATAGGTTTCTTCCATTGTAACTGAATGGACTAACGGAATAGTTGGTTTTTTGTTTCCATTATGACGCAAGACTGCTTTTAGACTGTATTTAGACGAATCTATAAAAATACGCCACTTGGAAAGTAGATGTTTTATATTAAGCTCATTCATTAAACCGTCAATATCTGAACGGAAACACAGCGATTCTTCCATTTTATAAAAACTTTCAAATGTTATATTTCGTTTTCGGTAAAATGAAACACTTGCGTTTTTATCTAACAGGTTCCACTCTTGAAGTCGGGAAGCAAGAAGTTCCGAGTTCTGTTTTGACAATCCCAGGTCACGTACCAAATCATTTAATTTAATCTAAGTTATTAAGTGAGGTTCACTACTGGTACTTGGTAAAAATGTTGGGTCATCGGTGGTGTGCTTTGGAAGTTGTAGATCACATTCTGAAGAAGAAGTAGAATCGCCAGGAACAAAGTTGTCTAGGTTTAATAGCGCAATCGGTACCGGTAGTTCCTCGCTATGAAGAACTGGCCTAATTGCAGAAGGCAAATTTGGATACTGAATTTTGTCCCTTTGCTTTATTGAAAACCCTTCTGTTTTAGTTATACAAAAGTAGCAATCCTTTACGTGATCAATAGGTTCTCTCCGCACCATAGGAACAGCAAACGGCATAGACTTTTTCTAGCGATGCATCCACTGAATTAAGTTTATATGACAACTCACACAGCAAACATGAGGAGCCCAAGCTTTATCTTGATCTATAATTTGACATTTAAAATATAAAAAGTAGGCTATTTTCACTTCTACAGATATAGATCTAGCTTGTGACTTTAAAATATATCGTCCGCATATATAACAAAATTTATCCGCTGGATTTTTGCAACATCGGCGACTAGAACTTGCCATTTTATATAAATCGAGTTACACACTTGATTGTACTGTAAGCGATACAGAAACGAAATAAACTCTAGACAACAATAAAACTGCACTTTACATTTCATAGAACCCGTTTAAAGTCCGTTGCAAGTCAGGTACAAATAATAATTATAATTATAATAGGTTTACCCCGTAGTATAAAAGAGAAGCAGGTACTTGAAAATGGGACGTGCTAGGTCATTTCTGTGAAAAGGTGATTTAATAATTACCTAAATGAAATGCAAGAAGAGCATTGTCATCAATGTTACCAAAATCATGTTGACCTGTGTAATATTTTTGTGTGAAGCACGAAGAAAATTTACTTCAGATTAATTCTTAATATGAAACTATAGGTAACAAGATAAACTTCATTACGGATGTTGGTGCAACCAAGCGCATAAGAGTGGTCGAGTAATAAAAACAATGTTGACGTAGTCTAACTAGTACTACTATAAGACGATCTTCTGCATATACGTATTATCTAAAGTTTTTGTTATCTACCATTAAATTTGGCAATTATTCTAAATAACACTGTCTGTATATGTATACTTAACTATTATACATACATTCTATAAAATTAACCTTGTCAAAGGTTTCTTAAGTACGCTTAATTATAACAAGACACAGAAATTATAACAGAATGTAGGTTCGTAATATTCCGAGTCACGCGCTTTGAAATTGACAGTGAACGGCCGTGACACAATATCGACACAATAGGTGGGTGCGGCCAAGAGCTTCCACAGATCCAATTTCGAATGCCGGTAGGATCATATTTTGCACGAAACTAAAATTCCAACTTATGAAATTCACTTTTTCCGAAGAAAATGATTCTTTGAAAGTTAATCAAATATTTCCACACTCACTTTATTGTTCAGTATCATTAGTATTTATTTTGAATATGCAGAATAAAAAAAATATATATATTTTACTTTCTTATACGTAGTATAAGGAAGTATTGTGATGATGAAAATTTTCGACCTCGAGATTTTTGCAGATGTCCACGTTTTGATGTCCCCTGATACCGAAAAAGTGGTTTTTAAAAAATGTCTGTGTGTGTGTATGTCTGTGTGTGTGTGTGGCTGTGTGTGTGTGTGTGTGTGTGTGACCACGATAGCGGTCAAACCGCTATAGGTATCAATTCCAAATTTTATATTTACAAATATAATCTCCCTCTTGAGATCTGATTAGATTTTCAGTAAAATCGGCAGACCGGAAGTAGTAGTTTACTTCAGTGAAAAAATCGAATTTCGCCAATTATTCGTCAACTACTAAGTTTAAACAAATTTATAAAGAATTCATATGTACTTAAAATTAAGTTTGAGACAAATTGTCTTAAGAAAGTTTTTCGAAATTCCAACCGGAAGTAGGTCTTTTACTCTTATCGAAAATCAGTTTTTTGCGAATATCTCGCAAGTCATGCTTTTTAGAGAAGTATGTTCTGAGTATAAAAGTATTTAGAACATAATTTTCAATATCTTTTGTATAAAAAAAATTTCAAAATTCTGACCGGAAGTACCACTTTTACTCTTATCGAATAGCGATTTTTTGCAAATATGTCGTAAATTATGCATTCTATATATATTTATCAAGAGTACAAAAGTATTTAGAACTGGATTTTCAATATTTTTTGTATATGTGAAATTTCAAAATTTGGACCGGAAGTACTCTTAGCGAGTAGCACTTTCTTGATAATATCTTGCAAAGTATGCATTCTATAGCGATTTATTAAGAGAATGAAAGTACTTAGAATAGGATTTTGAATAAGTTTTGTATAAAAAAAATCTTAAAATTGTATAGTTTCAAATGCTCATACGTATAAGAAAGTCGTGTGGTGGCCACACCTCATTTTTTTATTCTACATACTTCTCTTATTAAATGATGTTTTGCTGCTGTTTACGTATGTATTGCTGCATATTATGTATTTGTCAAGTATTTCGGCATTACAAAATTCTTTATAATATAAAGAACACGATTTTTCGCTGATTTAAAATGACATAAAATTACTTAGTAGTAATAAATATACATTTCCCTAATATCAACCGTTCCAATATAGATATAGATTAGGCTATCCTTTATAATCTAATTCTTCGGTTTTTGGAATTCCGTTGTATGTTGTAGTGTCTTTCCGATGCTCTCTTTAGCTATTGACCAAGGCAAAGTTCATAAAATGATCTAACAAATCTACTCCACCCATACTGCAATTATAAAGTTTCACCACTTGAGTTTGAATTGCCCACAAAATTAAAAGCCAAACACAATGTTTTTATCAAAAGCAACTTCAGTCAGTGAATCCTCTTTGGTTTTTTATTCTATCAGTCAAAAATGGAGTATTGGACAACCTATTAATCATCAGTGTAGCAGCAGCAAAAATATTTGTTTTAATCAATACTGTAAATAAATAATATCAAGAAGTAAATGATCAAAAAAGACTTTGTGACCCTTTTATGCAAGCCTTTCTACTACCTAACTGAAGTACAACTACGCTGCTTTGGATAAATTTATCCATGTTTTCTTGATTGATTTCTGTCGTTTTGCCTTGATAAGCAGTGATGTCGTATGCTGGTTCTCTTATCCCAGCACGAAGAAAAATGTTGATACCCCTGCGCGTAGATTTTCTCTTTATGTACTGCTTTACTGTAAGATTGCCAGTAAAGGGTACCATCAATCGAAAGGTCTTGTTCAATTTCCAACTCACAGCATCTTTTTCTGAGTTTATGACAGGAGAACTCCTAAGACCTATCATTACATTCTTCAGGTCTGCCTAAATTATTCAGTCGGTGGATATTAGTTCTCAGAGAAAAAACCTATTTCGTATCATATTTTCCAGGAATGCTCGTATTCCCAGAACCTTTTATGATGTGTAAAGCAATCAAGTTTTTAATTACGGAAACTGAGGTAGGTAGATATTAGAACTTTACCTTGTTGCATGGCATCTATGATAGTGAAGTTTGTCATTTTTTCAAATAATTCAAAGAGTACATAATAAATAAAATATTTAATTGGCTAGAGAGGGGCATTGGTGTTGCGTCTGTTTTTATGGGTAAATTGTATCTGCGGAACAAATGGATCATTTCTCCATCTTACATCTTTTTGGGGTTTATTTCTGTTCCTAGTCGTTTTCTTTGTCTTTTTCATCTCGTCTGCTTTGTTGTTATTCGTGTTCTCTTTTCCACAACTGCAGATGTTTATGAACAGTCAGAGTTACTTTTACGTAATACATTTTCTTCTACTTCGACGTCATCTAGTCTTCCTATGCCTCTATACTGCGTCGACTATTTAGTTGTCTTCTTTATAATCACCATCTAGTTTCTAGTGTTCGATATCTTCTATTCGACTAATCACATCTTGGTCGATTGTTCATTTATTATCAAATCGGCGAACTCTTGCACATCCGTCGCAGTGGTGTGATAAAATTCTTTTTTTTTAATGTCACTCTACATAATTTGGTATGCAATATCTTACAGCTTATGTAACAGCCTTGCAATGAGAGCACTTTTTCACATATGGCTGCTCAATGTGATTTCGGTAAGAATTACAGTCATGTACAATGTCAATTTTAGTTCCGCATCATTTCAGTCAAAATGACCATTGCAATGTACATTGATTTCAAATGCTGGTAGTGTCAACAATTTTTTTGTAATTCAAAAATATTTTATATGATGCGTGTTTTTCAAAGCTTTCATATTAGCTTGCTACACTTTTGGAATTTAGGCTCTTTTTTATTTAGAAAATGTTCAAATGTTATTGAGAATAAATATACTTACCGGCTGATACGTTTTAGAGTAGCAAACTTGTGCATGAAGATGTACAACCATTCTCAAACCAGAGAACGACGACCAACGAGGAACGACAAAGAAATTAAGGGCGTGTTTCTGTTTCTTCGGTGCGCGATACAAGCGTGGTTGTCTGCGCAATCGTCTGTCTAGCCGAGATGTTTTTGTGAATGAAAATGTTGTATTCAGTCAAATACACACAGCGAGTTAAATTTAAAAGCAGATGAGAAAATGGCTAAACTAAAAATTCTTTCTTAAAATTATAATATGTGAATCGCTTATTTATAAAACATATGAATTGGCATTACTGTAAATTTTACAACAGAAGCAAAAACTTCTTGCGGTCATTTGTTTTTTCTGGTAATGTACATTTATACAATAGATGATATTGTTGGTATTAAATAGAATCTATTAACACTATTAGGAGTTTCAGATAATCTACAGAAGAACACTACTTTTAATATTTTTGATGATGTTTATTGCTTTGACACAAATAACTACATTTTGCGAGTTTAAAAATACAATTCTTTCTCTATCCTTCGTGTATATTAAGAAGTACATAAAAGGTAAGTGTAGAAATACAACACATTTTATAATTCTAACTAATTAAAATTTAAAATTATTATAATTTGTCTTGTGTATTTGAAGATTTGCCCACGTATTACAGAAACCACATTATGTCAGTATAAGTATGAATACGTTCTCTTGAGTCTACTTGGTGGTTGTCTATTACTGAAATACGACGACGCAAAAGTGGGACCCGAAACATCAAAAGATTCGACAATAATGTCGCTTCTCACGAAAAATATATAAATTCAATATGCATTACAATTTACATTGGGCCTGATTACGACACTTGGTACTTTTCGACGGTATTTCTCTTGCGCAGATTTTGAAAACGTACTGGTCTTTCTCTGTTTCTGTTTACTCTACCCGTCAGAGCGTATGTTACAAATTGTATGTACTGAAAAAAATGATGCCATGAAGTGATGATGGCAGCAAATAATGGCGTGTAGTAAATCTTATTGTAGAATTGTAAAGTTAGCTAGTTTCTTGTATGGACCAGCGCTAACAATACTTGAAATCTGCTTAGGAATTACGACTGCACCTCATTTTTCGATAGTTTTGACAACAGCAACGCTAGAAGAAAGAAAAGTCCGGAGGATGCCCACAAATAAATAATGATAATAGGTATACCTTCTGACCAAGGTCAAGTGTCGTTTTCAGACCGTTTAAGCGCCCCTAATATAGCGTAACGACTAACGAAATAGCAACAGTAACATCAAAATCGTGATTTGATTCCGGAAAACTACAAAAGGATAGAATGAAATATTATTACACACACACATTATCAGGCACATATCTAAAAAATTAAATTTTGGAAAAGACAAAAAATAATAAAGTATAAAACACCCACAAGAAAATTAAAATTAAGAACGTGAAAAGGATAAGAAAAAGAAAAAAGCACGTAATGTAATAATGATAATAATATAGTTGTTGTCCAATAACATCGGTCGAAGTAGTAGATAATATGTACATACTAAACAGCGAAAGGAAATCAAAAATATATAATTCTAGTGAAAACTTCATCTACATATAGAAGTTAGGAGATTAGTCCTAGAAGACGGTAAATAAAAAGTGCACTCGTGGCGGGTGGAAATTCTGGGAATTGACATTAAAAATAACAAAATTCGTATTATGTATATGAGTGATTTTAAAGAATGATTAGAAAGCATACAATTTTTAATTTAATTGTCGAGAATAATACGATTACATTAATTTATTAAAATGTTTCACCAAGAAGTGTCTGCAACATCGATTAGGGAAATACCATTTTTGTTAGAGGTAAATTATTCTAAATAGAAAGACCTAAAATAAAACAGAATGGTTTGGAGGTTCTTTTGGATCAACGTTTGAATGTATTTTAAAGAATATTATAAAGAAGAAATGATTAAATTAAAAATGTCAGAAATGAAATTACAAATATGTCAAAGAAACACAAAATGATTGACATAAATCAATTATTTTACAGTGAAAGGTATTTGTGGTTTGGATTCAAGAAATAAATTATGTACAGAAGTAAAAAACAAAATGTCGATATTTAGTAAGCAAAAGAATATATAACACTACATTTATGGCGCCCAACTAGATAGCATTATGGAACCTATAGTTAAATTATAATTTATTGTAATATAGTACAGGCTAGTGTGAATGAAACCGTTAGTAATTAAGAAAGTTGGAATTAAGTGAGAAGTAAATGACAAAAATTATAATGTAAAGATAGGAAGGCTTTAGTTTTTTTTTCAAATGTGTATAGAAATATGATGGGTTTGTAAAAACTAGAAATGTTAATGAACAGAATTTAGTATATTAAGTGATATTATATATAAATGGTGTGATAAAGTATTGATTTTAAATGATAAACATGTTTAAATTTGACGTATGAACGTATGGAGGAATAGCAAAATGAGGTTTTCGTTTTTCACAGCTGTTGTTACATACAAGAATACGCTCTTGCATACAAGACAATAAAAGCGATAATACAGACAAATGCAAACAAACTATTCACGATGTTAAAGAAAGCAAAACATGAGACGTAACTCCATTCTTGTCGTAAAATATTAGAGAAGTAATACACATTAAGCACATGTTATGATGTTTTGATTATCATATAAATATATACCAAGAATGAGTGCCATATAATATTTTATGGACACTTAGTAATCACTCTCAACTGCAATAGAGCAACTTTACTTTTCTTTTTAGTTTCACTTTTCTATAGTATATTCGGACAAATTCAAGTTCAATACTATCTGAAGTACTGAGGAATTAAACGGAATTTAAACACAGTGTATATGCAGGCATTACAGTGGTAGATTTATATATTTTTGAGAAAAATATTTTCTTTAATTATTATTTTCCATTTTTAATTTATTACATTATCCAAACTTCAGAGGAGGAAAGAGATAAAGAAACAATATTAGAATAAATAATAACTTATAAATAGTTTCATTCATTGTTCATTACAATATTGTCGCCAAACTTTGGCTTCATTCGGTGATAACGAATATTGTAGTAAACAACAAAAATTATTTGAAACTAGTTTTAAATTATTATTTATTCTAATATGGAGTTTCAAGTAACTTACCGTTCAATTAGTTATTTGAAACAATATTACCTACTTCAAATTTATAGTACTTATCAATTCTTCAAAAAATTTTGATTTATCTTAGAGGTATTATATACGTCAAAGATTGAATTCTTGAAATTTGTAATATATGTCAAATTATCTAAACAATAAAACAAAAAACGAACGTAAATAAGTAGATTTAAGAGTTGAGAAACATTCTTTGTGCATCTTATAATACAATTTTATTTTAGAAACTAGAATGTGGTTTCGGATTCTATAAAAGTAATAATATTATCTACTTCATTTTTTGCAACTATCTATCTGTTTCAAATTACTACTATTTATAGACATTCATTTCCATGAATTGCGAGTATTAGCCTATCTAATTAATTTTTCCTTCTAACGAAGCATTTTCTCGTCTATACTGAAAATTGATTAAGCCACTATTTAACAAAGGTGATAATTCGATAATTTTTCATGAAACTCAAGTTTAAGATAGATGTCTTATCCATGAACTTAATGAAAAGTTAGACGTTGAGAATTGCACTCACTTGCGATCATTTTTGAAACATTTTTATTGAAATTTATCTTATCCGTTTTGTTATCGATATTTTTTCCGTATGGTTGTACGATAAACGGTTCCTGAGATATGGCCGCCATCTACTATAGCCAGTTTTTACTTTGGCGACGAAAAAAAGTCTTTTACAAGAAGTAGCAACGGTCCAGTGTGTTGCTGTGTACCAGTTCTATTATAATTAGCATTAATTAATATAAACTTTAACATTTCTGTTACTAGTAACCATAAAAAAAACCATAAAAGAACCACAAAAAATATAAACTGTGTGTAAGAATACTGGATAACAAAACAAATCTATTCCCCAATAATGCACTTTCATTCATTCTTCCGGCCGACTTCTGGTCTCTTTATAATTTAAATTGGCATTCTAGTTTTTTAGATAATTATATATTGGATAATGTTTAAAAGAAAAATTATATAGAATTATGGCATATTTAATTATAAAATATTTTATAAATTTATTCATTTGCAATTCAAATTTTACTTAAAAATATTTAGTGTATAAAATGTGTAGTTAAAAGTTAATATGCATCTTCAAATACACACACATAAACATGTACCTATGTATGTATGTATACAACACCGGTGGTGTGGGGAGATAGTAGGGAGATCGAGAGCGCAGACCGGCAGACATGGCATTCGTTCCGTAACTTTAGAGTTTTAGAGCGTGAACGTACATACATTGCTGAAGGAAATAGAGCGATTGATTTGGATGGCTTAAGAGAACAAATTCTTAACGCCATACAAATGATTACTCCTGAAATGCTATCGAATGTACGAAATGGGTTTTATAATCGTTTAGGGTACTGCTTGATGCAAGAGGGACAGACATTTGAACATCTTCAACATTAAATTTTGTATAGTTCATTAAGTATAATATTTTGTTTCGTTTTAAATGTGAGAATTTTATTTAATTTTTTATAAGAATTTTATTTTAGTTACAAATTTTATAGAGTTTTAAAAATTCAATAGATTCGGCCTTTACTTGATGTAAATCCATATTCCAATAGAAATAAAAAACACTTGGTTCAGATTTACACTTTATTTAATTAAAAAAAAACACAACAGCTGTTTCGCTACACTGTAGCTTTTTCAAGTGGTAACAAATTCTAAATTATTACATTTCGAGAACAACTCTATTATATATAGAAAAATATAATGACACATTAACAGATAACTATAAAATATTTACAAAGGGTAATTTAAATGTGTTTACTTAAAGTGAACAGTTTTCTTAATTATACGTATTTCGTAAACTGCCGTATAATTAAGAAAACTGTTCACTTTAAGTAAACACATTTAAATTACCCTTTGTAAATATTTTATAGTTATCTGTTAATGTGTCATTATATTTTTCTATATATAATAGAGTTGTTCTCGAAATGTAATAATTTAGAATTTGTAACCACTTGAAAAAGCTACAGTGTAGCGAAACAGCTGTTGTGTTTTTTAATTAAATAAAGTGTAAATCTGAACCAAGTGTTTTTTATTTCTATTATAGAGTTTTGTTTCAGTTCAATGTTAATACATTATACATCAGTTACCAAAATATTATACAAAAGCCGTACATAGCGTAGCAATTCCTTAAAGCAAACGTCTGAATACTACCTTTCAAAGTTTTGCACTAAAGCCTCGGTACCCCGGTGTCCCGATATATGAACTCATCTGTACTCCCCTACTATCGTACCCCTCCATTTCATGTTTGCATGCACATGTGTGCGTGTTTGTGTTTCCCTATATCTACTTTTATTTCAGTCAAACGGTATACAGGCTGAGTTTTTTATCTTGAGACAATGGAATATCTCTAAACCACTGCATCAAATCAAAAAAAGATCTTAATAAGATTTGTTATAATGTAGGGAACTCACTGAATGGTGCCGGGCAAGTATGTAGTTTTTGCTTGAAACTTTTTTTCGTTTTGTAACAGATTGCGCTGTAATCCCAAAAAACATGGTTGTAAACGTCTAGAAAAAGTACTTAAATAAGAGAAAACATGATTTTGTGTTTTTTTTTATTTTATCATTAAATAACATTTCAAAAAGCCATTCAACAACGAAGAACTTTACTTTATCATACCCATTTCAGAAAATGTGTTCGAAAATGTGCTCTTCAAGTACTGAATAAAGTACGGTTTTGTATCTTTGAGTAGCATTCCAATTGCGAATAAATAATTGTATCGAAGTGGAGGGACACGGTTTCGAACACATGGCCTTTTTAAATGTTAGTTTATGTTGAAATAAAAAAAAACACAAAATCATGTTTGCTTGCTTCTCTTTTTTGTGTATTTTCTCTAGACATTCACAATCATTTTTTTTGCGATTACAGCGCAATCCGTAACGAATAGAAAAAAAAGTTTCAAACAAAACGTACATACTTGATGGCGTAGAATCCGAATCTGTAATACAAAATGGGGGTTCCCTTTTAAGATTTTAAAGTTGTCCCCCCTCCCACTCTGGGAGGTGAGGTGGGGGATCGAGTTCGGCACCATTCAGTGAGCCCCCTACTTTATAATAAATCTTATTAAGATATTTTTTTGATTTTATG
This sequence comes from Amphimallon solstitiale, assembly GCA_963170755.1. Classification (NCBI taxonomy): domain Eukaryota; kingdom Metazoa; phylum Arthropoda; class Insecta; order Coleoptera; family Scarabaeidae; genus Amphimallon; species Amphimallon solstitiale. The sequence goes on along the minus strand of OY720681.1, from coordinate 52,740,550 downwards.
CAGTGTTTTAGAGATATCCCGTTTGTCTCAAGATAAAAAACTCACCCTATAAATCTTCGGACGTGTTCTTCTACGCTCACTGAAATTCAATGATATCGCATCTTTTTTTTAAATTACATTTATTTATGTCTTCATTTAGCTTTAATATAAACATATAGTTGTTTTTCAAGTTTTTCTTTGAATACCATTCTTTGTAATTACATTTGCTATGCACAAACAATATATATACCGGGTGCTTCAACTATCTGACAAAGTAAATTTACTCTTTAATATGCAATATAATACAAAATAATTTAAAAATATATACACATATACATAGTGGTACATAAATAAGTGGCACAAAAAATGTTTTTTTTTAATTTACCTTAAAGTAGCAATATTTTTTATTAAGATAATTAATGGCTAAATTTAAGAGTTTTTGAGATATTCGGATTAAAGGCAAAAAGTTAAATTTATAAATGTCTATTTAATTGCCTATAATTCAAGAGAGCTATGACAAAACATAATATAATTTGGTATGGTGTACACACAAGGTATGTCAAGTGATACAGAATTGGTCCTGATATATGTATGTGTTCGCAAAACTGTGGCAAAATAAGGAAAATTTAAATGAAAAAATCATAGCACACCTAGAATTTTTTTTGATATTTTATAAGATATTCAAACTTATTTTAAAAACTCATTGATGCTGCAGTAAAAATAATAGTAGCCACGAAATCACATTGCTGTTGTGTTTCTGTAAAACTACCTGCAGAATATCATTATTGACTTCTAAACGTATTATTATCGTTATAATTGTTTTTTTTTGTTATTACTATTATTTTTATAAGTTTTTGATTTTTGTTGTTACGTCGTATTTATAATTTATCCCAATAATATTGAAATTTCCAAAATTGACATTGTCTAAATCTTGGGTGATTGGCAGAAAAATTCTTCGCTTGCTTCACAAGACTGGCAGACTTTCAACATTTTTCCATCAATATTTCAACAGTGACTGTTTTCCCATGACTACCGTGATTTTTATTGCGTCATGAATAAGTTTTAAAATGAGTTTGAATATCTTCTTATAATATCAAAGATAGGTATAGCACATATTTTTACAAAAAAAAGGGCTTACACGTACGTGATTTTGTAAAAATATTTTGGGTATGCCTAAACAAGACTTTCTTATTTAAAATGTCTTAATTTTGCCACATCTTTGCGAACACCTAGTACAAATTAGAGCAAGATCTGAGTATAAGTTATATATGGTGTATTCAGTTTGAAAAGATAAATCATCCTTGTGCCACTTATTAGTGGATCATTCTGTATACGTGTACCTACATATTTTTGAATTGTGAAGTAATAGTAGCCATATCAACTAGAGTGCACGAATTTTTTATTACACAGAACCTTAAAGAATAAATTAACCATGACAGATCGTCAGACCCTGTATATATACATTTTCAAATACTTGATTATTTTGGTTTTCATGTTTCATCGTTACATTATGTAATTTATTTGGGTTGTATTGGAAATATACTGTAGGTTTCAATAGAGTATTATGTTACATAAAATTAGGTTTTTTTTTTTAATAGATATATGTCCAATTGTATAACAATTCTGTAAATTAATCTTATTTTATCTTACACTAGCGATACCCGGCGCGCGTTGATACGACCAAAAAAAAAACGCAATTTTGAAAAATTATGGAAAATTGGCACACTCTCCAGACTATGCTAAGAGTTTTCCTGAAATTTCATCCACATCGATTCAGCGGTTCGGAATCTATAGGGAACATACACACCCACACACATACGACATACATCCACTTTTGTATAGATATATAGATTATTAACTAAAGATTCCTTCTTTCGAAAAAAACTAATGTGTTTCATTTAAATATATTGTTTATACATAATACTATTTCGCAAATGAAGAAGTAAATTAAAAATGATAGGCATTTAATTACATTGTAATGACTTACCATATGATTTATCTGCTTACATATATCATGCAATGTCATGAAAAGTGAATTTTTTCTAAATGGTTTTAGTATATGTACAATGTATATTCATTACTATAGTAATTATTAATTATCTTTTACCTTCTCTATTAATACCGCGTTGTCCATTGTTTTCTTCCGTATTGTTTAAAATCCTTTCACCATGCTTTTTATGATTATGTATACTAATACGAAGCACGTGCGAACTGTTATTCTTCATAATTGCATTTACTTTACTGATATTATCATTTAGTACACAATATATAGGAGCTACTAACAAGCAAACAATCACTAAATGTTTTATGTCTAACATTTCGCGCGGTGTTCCCTCACTTGTTTACTTATTCGTGTACATGTTCAAAGTGAACTCTTCGTTGAACATGAATGCGATGTTATTGACTATCTTTGTCTTTCTTAAAGTATATAAGTAAGATCGCGTTACAGAAAATAAGTGGTTTGAATGTGTATTAAATCAAAGCGCGAATAAGATTAGTTGGTAAAATGAAACACTTAGATATAATTAAATTCATATAATCTGATATAGAAAACTTCATATTTTGAAAGTCGAAATATTCAATATATTACAGTTAATAAGCTAATTAGGCGTGTATTAAAAAAGACGATCAAATAGTGATTGCAGAAGATCAGCAAGACATGATATATGTGTTAAATAAACTTATAGAGGAATACACTAAGTGGGGCTTACTAGAAAATACGGAGAAAACACAGTATATGGTCACTGGAGGAAGAGGACAGGATATAGAGCTAGCCAGCGGAACAATAAAGAATGTTAGTGAGTCACAATATGCGAAGATGAAGAGACGACAAAGACACAATGAAGAAAATAGCTAGAGGAAAGAATATGACAAAAGCACTACATCCAGCACTGTGGAATAAAACCTCTGACAAGAAAAAAAAACTAAATATATTTAAAGCTTTAATAGAACCAATAATGACATACTGGTCGGAGATATGAGTAGCCGACAAAAAATTAAACTATCAGAGATAGAATGGAAGTGAAAGACACAACTATAGATGCTATAAATGAAAGCCAGCTGAGGTGGTATGGACATTTGCGAAGAATAAGAAAAGAAAGAATACCAAGGCAGCTGTGGAATTGGATTCCAGCACAAAGGAATAAAAGAGGAAGACCTCGAAAGAAATGAATAAAGAACATAGAAAGTGAAATGAGAAAGAGATGTAAACAAGAGGACAAGAATAAATGGCGTTTAGGATGCGAGAAGGGGCAATAGCTGCAAAAACTCATTACAAATATATAGATATTTATAAAGCATTCCGAAAAGAAAGAAATTACGAGCTTGACCCCAAAGTAATATGGTCTGACAGGAGAAAATTAATATAGAACACTTACATTATTCCGTTTTATATGATCACTAATCACTATTTATTGCAATAAACTTGTTAGAACTAGGAGGATTTCAATACCTTCATACTAAATATTTCTTACTTTTTATTCAAAATTATCTGTAATAACAACATGTGAGGCGTTATTATAATTAGTATTTCCTTTCCTACGAGATTCACTTTTATACTAGGAAGCAATAATCAACTAGTATCTATGAAACATCAATTACTACATAGACACGAGCATTGTTAGGGAATAAAACTCCAATACAATTTTCGACGAACGGTGTCTTTTCTTAATAAAGTTGCTTAATTTGTATGGAAGTCATAATGATGCATATTCAACTTTATATCCTTAAATTGATTCTTAAAAACCTGTATATGATATTTTTCGTTATTTTAGTCTTTTCTTGAGGAAAGCATTCTTGGAATCGTCATTTTGTGGTCAGAAAAATAAAATAGTAGGTCATTATTTTATATCCGGTATTATGCGATCAATATTTTGATTGGTGTCATTGTGAATACACTACATTTATTAAATTTTGTTTATGTACAAATTATGCTCCAAAGCACTGTACACATTGCTCTTTCAGAAATCCTGTTCTTGCCACAATTACAATTTACTCTTTAGCGGCGAGCACATAACATTGTCTTCTGAATAAAGCAAAGCGGCTTTCTAAAATACTCATTTCTATGGAACCACTTCGGGTATAAAACGTTTTACGGTTTAGCTAAAAAATAAAACACTTTACTGTACACTATAAATAGAAGGGTCGTAAATAAATTAACTCGTATTCTCTAGACATTAATAGCTATTATATACAATTTAATTTTATTAACTATACAGGGTGCCCATTTGCTATTTCCTTATATGGGTAATTTACTTAATATTGAAGATACAGGATCGGTTGTATTAGCAAAGTTATTCAGAAATTTGAGGAGTATTTGACAGTATTTTCAGATTTGACATTTATCGTCTACTTTTGAAGGTATTTAATAAAAGTTTAAAAAAGCCGAAATTTTCAGTTAACCACATCTTCGTAACCATTAAAGATAGAACAAATCTAAAAATGGCATCTGGTTGCAATTTTACCTAGAATTTAATAACCTTAATTAAAAATTCATGGTCAGCTTAATTATCAAGATAAGATATACACTCATATTTTACTTACATGACAGTCAGAGTTGGCCATACTTCATTAAAATATTAACTTTTTTCTGATTTCATAGAGTGTTTGGTATGGTAATCTTTTTAAATTTTCATGTTTATGTTATACCTTGATAAATAATTAAGTGTGCCATGAATTTTTAATTAAGATTCTTAAATTCTCATAAAAATTACTGCCAGGTGCCATTTTTGCTATTCTTATATATTTAATGGTTACGAAGATATAGATAACTGAAAATAACTACAATTTTCATTTTTTTTTAAATATCTTCAAAAGTTGACAATAAATGTCAAATATGAAAATACTGTCAAATACTCCTTAAATTTCTTAACAGCATTTCTAATTTGACCGATCCTGTATCTTTAAAATTAAGAAAGTTACCCGTACAGGAAGATGGAAAATTGGCATTAATTAAACTAATATGTCATCATAACTTAGAGGCTATATTGATTAAAATAATAAATTAATAATAAAAATTACTATTAAAAAAGCAAGTCAATTATGAAGAATCACACTACTGAAATGTTAATAAAATAATAAAAGAGATGCTGTTCAGAATAGGATTTATTTTCTTTTAATTGATTACGCCATAAAGCTACTAACATTATCCAATACGTAAAATGTTTTGGAAACAAAACCAGTTGTTACCTGTCTAGTTATTTTTTGATGCTAAATACGAAAAAAGTACACTGAATATAGAATTAGTCCAAGTTCAGAAGATAAAGCTATTGCAAAAAGTAGAACAAATGTTCAAGTATTTGGAGAAATTCAGTATTCTGCTGAAATTTGTACATTTAGTGCTATAAGATTGGTATATATGACGAGTGTAACATGATATAAGTCCAGAGTGATTAACTAGGTTAAGTAAGTGTGTCTAAGTCAAGTTCTTCTTTTCATTGTTTGTAAAACATTCGAATTAAAACAGTTTCCAAACTTAAAATTAAGAGACAAATTCTACTACATATATGGTGATATGACATTTCAAGAACAGAAACGTAATATACATGCCATTACAGGCATTGCATACTACCATTATTTTGGTACACCTGAAGATGACTCGAATAAGGTTTTTTTTTGTAATAAGTGCCTGTATACATTTATGATCCTGGCTTCACAAAAAAGTGTTATTTGCTATTGACAATTTACATAGTTTGACATGAACCTACCAGTTATGTATTTGATATATTTGTATGACATCCTCGCCAGAGGGTTGGTCAAGAAAGAAGAAACACCTGTAACACATGCAAGTGATTTATCTGAGTTTCCAGTAGTGTATCTAGCTGTAAAATCTTTGACAGCTGCCGCTATGCTAAAAAAAACCTAGAAAAATACTTTTAACAGAAAATATCAAATATTTTTGGTCTGAAACCTGTATTGCTTCCTAATATAAATAAGCTTCTCACCTTGTTTATTTGAATAGAATCATTAAACAACTTTTCAAGTCTATTAATTACAAACAAGACAAGTTGCATATTGTGGTAATCTATTACTCAATTATTCAATCTTAAACATCTTAAAAATGTGAGATAATAAATTATTTCCAACACCAAATTTGTTTAATGAGCCACAAACTCTTATATATCCGGGAAAAAAATATTTGATTACTTTTGTAGGGTAGTGTAATTGAAAGGAAATAATTTGAATAATACTTCAATATTAAAACGCTATATCCCCTAATGGTGCTTTTAATATGAGAATATAAAGGGTCATTAAGTAAATTGACGTTAATACATAGAATCGAATCAGAAAAATAAAAATCTTTTAAGTTTTTATCATTTTATTATTAAGTAAATAAATAAATAAATAAATAATTTACAGTAAGTATTTAGAATTTAAGATGAAGGAAGGTACGTTGTACCGTATGGATTTCCACTGTTACTATTAGCATACCCATAAGACCCAGTCAAAGAGCTTATGTATTGTTGATAAGGACTCGTTAGAGGAGATTGAGTTGTTTTAGTTTCTTGTAATTCAGCGGTATTATCACTTCTATCCCAGGGATTATAGTGGAGACGACCCAGTCGAGCGTAATGTGGAGCTAGTGGTAAAGGTGCTGGGTATGTTAGTGGTAGAGGTACTGGTAACGGCGTTTTTCTGGCTTCTTGTAACCTAGCCAACACGGTACTCATTCCAACTATTAGTAATAAGAATCCAATAAATCCATTGTTTACCGCTACTATAGTAACTAGTAGAAGTAAGGTAAACGATATTCCTAATTTGAAGAAAATAGCCGGTAATAGGACGGCCAATTTCTTCAAAGTACGGTGTGCAAAGGTTCTACCTGAAATTAAAGACATGCTTTAGATTATGTATTTCAGTAATGTCAATGTGTATCCTATTTTCAATTATTTTCATTAATTAAATACAGTTAATTTATGATTATGCTACAATTTAGTCTGCAATACTTTCACAGTAGATTTGAGTATACTATGAGTTGAAAGTGTAAGCAAAATAATTGAATACAGCTCACTTGCGCTCGGCGCACTTGCGCTCCTACCTGAAATCGACCTATTTGCGCTCTGACCCTAATGACAAGATATTAATGATATCTTCGCCGGCCGACTTGCGCTCCCGTTCTTTCGGGATATATACATGTATAAATACATAAAACTAAGGATATATATTGTACATATTAGATGACCTACCTTATTGAGGCGAATATATGAAAATTACTTATTGTAGGTTTTTATAAAATATATATACTCGCTTCAATAGTGTAGGTCATTTAATATGAATGTATATATACATAAATCTATACAGGAATTATTTTTTTATGTATCTCTAACCTGACCAAAACTGTTTGCTACTTCAGTTCGTATTTTTACTATATTTTTCTTGAGTATGTTTCCAAATTAATAATAATAATAAAACAAGCAATTAAACAAGAGAATTATAATAGTCAGATAAAAGTTAATAAAACAACACTTTCCTTCATATTTCATCCAGACTTCGGACTGGCAAAGTTTAATACATAAATATAAACTTTGGTATGTTTAAAAATGTGTAATATGTCTTCCTTTTCTGAATAAAGAAATCGTCAATATTTATGCATTTTGTAGAAAAACATGTCATTATATGTAAGTAAGTATGTCTTCCTTTTTGAATAAAGAAATCGTCAGTATATTATATGTAAGTTTGTTACTTTATTCTAGCTTTTGAATATTGGTCATCGTTCTCAAGAATAGTCCTATGTCCTTCGTTACTTCATATTTTTTTAAAGTTTTTGAAATTCTGCAATCAACTAAAACATATCTTCTTTTGCGCCGTTGTCCTTCTAAATTTAGAGTGCTTCTGTCTTTGGTCAGGTTAGAGATACAGATAATTCTTGTATAGTTTTATGTATATATACATTCATATTAAATGACCTACCCTATTGAAGCGAGTATACAGTATTTTCATGATGAAAGGAACAAATTCGTTTGAAATTCAGGTAATTATTTTGCAGAAAAACGCTCGGACATAATTATTTTGCAGAAACACGCTCGGACAGGTCGATTAGTATTTTTAGTTTAGAATTTTTTGACATAAGAAAATTATATACAGAGTTTCTAAAGAAGAACATATACAGCAATCATTGGTTTTTTTAAATGGAACACCCTGTATATTATGCCATTTTTGAATTGTAGGGTAAATTATAAACACATTTAACACATTTTTTTGTAACATACCATATCCCCAAAATCAGCGGTTTTCGGAATAATGAGTTTTGTGATAAATTAAAATACACATAGGAGAACATTTTTTTAAAAGCCAACAAAAACAACCTGGTATTGCAAATTTTATCTTCAACAAAAAACTCTACTTCAAATTAATCGATTTTCATGTATTTTTTTTAATTTATCACATTTCGAACGTCATTATTCCGAAAACCGCTGCAACAAAAAGTGTTGAGAATTTACCATACAATTCAAATATGGCATAATATACAGTAAGTTCCATTTTAAAAAAAACAATGATTGCTGCATATGTTCTTCTTTAGACACCCTGTATATAATTTTCTTATGTCAAAAAATTCACAACTAAAAATACTAATCGACCTGTCCGAGCGTTTTTGTGGAAAATAATTACTTGATTTTTAAACGAATTTGTTCCTTTCATCATGAACGCACTGCATATATTTTATAAAAACCTACAATAAGTAATTTTCATATACTCGCCTCAATAAGGTAGGTCATCTAATATGAAAGGCACTATGTACAATATATTATATCCTAAGTTTTATGTATTTACACGTGTATATATCCCGAGAGAACGGGAGCGCAAGTCGGCCGTCGAAGATATCATTAATTTCTTGTTATTAGGGTCAGAGCGCAAATAGGTCGATTTCAGGTAGGAGCGCAAGTGCGCCGAGCGCAAGTGAGCCGATACCAAATAATTATGGCTCATACGGTAAGAAAATTAATCTAAAATTACAAATTATAACCTATTTTTCCGTAAAATATGGTTCATCTAAAAATAATGTCACATTCCATAAACTACAAAATATTGTCAGAAATAAGTGTATGTTAGCTTCATGTTTATCAGATATGGATAAAAAATAATAAAGTTTGAAAACTGTTCTCTTTTCACCCGCTATGGTTTTTGTCTATGCTAAATAAGTGTGAATTATTATTATATTAATACGCGAAGAAAAAACTTTGCACTCCTTTTTAAACAAATTGAGTGCACGGAAGAGTATTAGATTTGGAATAGTAAAAGTTCATATGGAGAAGGAGTGCACAATAATAAAATGTATGTATAAGTGTTACAATTAGTATATTTTGTATCAAGTTTTATAAACGCCATTTAGGCAAAAACGTACGGAAAATTTTACTCTCAATTTATGAAATGAAATGTTCATAAAAGAATGTTTTATTATGGGGTCATAGAAAAACTAGTGCATGCAACTTGCATTTAATGGCTATTAAAACACTCGTATTCATTATGACACTCGCCTTCGGCTCGTATCGTAGTTTCCATACTCGTGTCTTAGTAGCCATCGTTAAATGCTCATTGCATAATAAACTATATTCTACGGCCACAAATAATCAAAATAATACAAAATTACTTGTGTATTGTGGCATCATGTCGGATTATTTTCACAGATTGATGAAAAGTGTCAACCAACCATCTTGATTGAAAATTTCACTTGATTTTTGCATTTAAAAAATCTCGAGCTAACTTCAGTCCGTGACTAAAGTGCACGAAGCCACGGCTTGTCAAGGTGTGTCTAAAAGGTCACTTAGCGTCATGAAAATCTTTGCGATAAATGACATTTTAAACACGGGAGTAGAAAATAGTATATTATGTGTCAAGTTTTATAAACGCCATTTTAGTCATGGGCGTACCGAGTGATTAATAAAACAATTGACTAACGAGCTTATAAAACGAGTTTCATACTATACTTTTTCTACGACCGCAAATAATCAAAATAATACAAAATTACTTGTGTATTGTCGCACCACGTCGGATTATTTTGACAAATTGATGACAAATGTCAACCATCTTGATTGAATTTCACTTGATTTTTGCATTTAAAAAAAACTAGAGATAACTTCAGCTCGTGAATAAAGTGACCGGTTGCTAAGTTCAGTCCGTGACTAAAGTACACGGTGCCACAGCTTGTCAAGATGTGTTTAAAAGGTCACTTAGCGTCATGGAAACCTATGCGATAAATGGCATTTTAAACATGGCAGTAAAAATTAGTATATTAAAGTACAAGTTTCATAAGACACGATTTTTGCGCACGCGTTCAAGTTTAGAAAACGAGCCGCTAGGCGAGTTTTCTAAAGAACAAGTGCGCAAAATGTCTTATGAAACGTGTATTTTATACTATTTTTTCTATTTCGGTTATTAAAAGTTCAAAAAAGTTTAAAATAAGAGACATGTTTTGTTCGAATATTTTAGAAATTTTGCTTTTTTGAAGTTGGTTACTCTGATTTTTAAGTAGAACGTTTTAAATATTTGAATATCGGTGGTGCTATATGTAATTGTGTCTAAAATTCAGACTGATTTATACAATAAATTATTTCAAATTATCAACAAAAAGGACGAAATAAATAACTGTACGCCCCCAGAGATTCGCAAAATAGCAGAAGACAATTTACAAAATCTTTCGTCCACAAACTCTCTACATATTTATCAAAACAAACTTTTATAACAGTTGTTCTATTCAACATGGTAAGTAAATGTCAATAGTAGCATCCGAAAACTTATCATCCAACTCTGCTTAACAATTTATATTGCTAATTAGTAAGTGAAATGTTAGCATGTGTGCTTTTTATTCTTTGTACAATTTTATTGCACATTTTTGTTACTTTAAAGGCTTATATTTTGACATTTAAATACGATTTGGTTCCATTTTTTTTTGTTACCAACTTCAAAAAAATAAAATTAGCGTGCGATAAAGTAATACTTTATGCAACCAAAACGGGTGTCGTAAAGTGAACTTTATAGCACCGGAATAGAAAAAATACATTAAATTAAGAAAATAAAAAGTTCGAATTTCGACCACTAGGCGACCACTAGTTATTATTAAATTACGTATTTGCAATTTTTCGTTATTACAATATATATTTTCCTTATAGTACGTGTAAGAAAGTAAAACTGCGTAATATAAAGCTACATCTACTGTTAATCAATGTGCCATTTTGGGCAAATACGTATAACAAATTAAAAAGAGAATTGCGTGTAAAATGAGATTTTCCAAATATCATATACTGTAAATTCAATTTATTATTCCATACACAGCAATTATTAAGCGTTCTTAGTATGTATACGCAAAATTCCTCTAATTAAAATAATTAATATATTTGTATGTCTAGAAATGGACTGTTAACCTTAAAATTTATTAATAAAAATAGCAGCACTAATTCTTATTATAAATTATGTATGTTTGTGTTAAAAAAAGATCCACATAAGAAGTATCATAACCGTTAATATAGTTTTAGCCTGCTCCTGAGATCAAACCTTTCCATTGTTAAGCAAAAATGACCGCTCTATTTCCTTGTTGATCTTATATCATTCGAATACCGGTTATTATTACATGGGTGAGACAATTTATAAGACCTACATAATTTTTTTATATTAGAAATTAGAGAACTGTTAGTTTTACTTCTTTAACAATTGAACGTGAACACTATATGCATTTCAATTTATAGAAGAAATTCTTTTGTTTAAATAATGTACATATATGTATGCAAACAATTATATACGTTTTAATTACCCATTGGTATTTTGTGGTACAAGAATTCCTTATTATTATTGATTCCTTAAGCGCATTCTAGTAGGGAATAGTAGTAAATATAGATTTTTCTCATTGTTTATTTGTATCTATAAGTAATATTAAAGTTACTATATTTCTTTGACATATTTTATTTACAATTTGATATTAACTTTTATACATTATTTTATTTTTTCTGTTTTAAATATATCTTTGGAATTAATTTCTAGTTTAAAGTTTAAAGTTGTACTATAAAATAATTTTTTTAATGCATTGTGCAACAATGGTCTTCAAAAAAAAAGCCATTTTTACTTGTAACTTAATGAACAATACTAAATTATCTTCAAAATTATATTATTAACTTGAATTTGTCAATATTCATTCTAAGCATGAATACTGGTTTCAGAGAGGTACCGTGCTGCAAACTTACACAATACTTTACGCAAAATACTTTAAAAAATAATATAAGTCATCAGCATGTAACAAATAACTGCATTGGTGATCAGAATTTACGTCTTCACAGAATATAAAAAAAAAAGTGCGGATTGAGAAATGGGCCCTGTGGAACTCCACTAGCTGACTGATATAAAGTTGATGTATAGTCGTTGTATTACATAAAATTATTTCTGTCTCTTAGATACGCCTCCAAAAGTTGTCTTATTTTGTGTTAATTACAGCGAAATATTTCTTATACGTAGTATAAAGAAGTATTGCGATGACGATTATTTTAGACCTGGAGATTTTTGCAGATATTATAAGTCTCCTAATAACGAAATAATGGTTTGTGCCTGCCTGTGTGTCTCCCTTTCTTTGTTAGTGACCACGACGCTGGACGGTTTGAGCTATAAATAACTTATATTTAAGAGTATAATCCTCCTGTAAAGATCTAGAAATTTAGTAAAATCGGTAGACAGGATATGGTAGTTTACTTCAACGACCAGATCAAATATTTTTGGCATCTCTTCAAATACAGTAGAACACGGTTATAGCGTCATCATCGGGACCGACACTTTTTTGATGTTATAAACGAGTGACGCTATTCACGAGATAGACAAGTTTCGATAAACTGTATTTTAACAAATTTATACAAAACTAATCTGATACGTAACATGCTGCATTACCTATTTCACATTAGAACAAACTTAAAACTGCATAAAAGCCACATTAAGAATTTCTTTGGCAGCGGTTTATGAATTCCATATTCATTCAAACTGTAAGTGTGTTGTTAAATGGTTTATGAATTCTAATAAATTAGATCGTTGTTATTTCCTATAAAGTATCTCTGGAAATACAGAAATTCCCAGTAGTTATTGCCTATATATGTACATACGTATTTCAACTGACGTTAAACCCGAGGTTCACCAGAATTTGATGCCGTTATATGCAATGTTTTTAGATTGTTTACCATAGGTAATTCCGGGGACTATGACGATTCTGGCATTATAACCGAGTTGCTGCTATAACCGATGACGTTATAAACATGTTGTACCAACAAATCTGAAGAATATAAAAGCATTCAAAAGTATACTTGAGAACAATTTTATATAACATATTTTTCAAAATTCCTATGAATTACCTAATCAAATAGTCAATTATTTATTTATTTCAGGATGGCGTACAGACCAGATTGGCAGGTACAGTATCATAAATTGTCAGTGTATAAAGAAATCGATAAATAATATTACCTATAAATAAATAAAATCGACACTACAAAACAGCACCGATTAAAATTGAAGTATACATACAATATAAGTATATAATTAGAAAAAGATATACATTTCAATAAAATACCACGCGATCATTTAAATTCTAAATTATAGCAGGCGGGATTTTTTTTATTAGGTTGTCCAGAATGTCAATTATTGATTAATTAACATTTTGAAACGTCACTTTGACAATTCAAATTGTAAATTAGTACTTATATACCAACTTAATTTAAATTTCACAGCCTGCTCTAATTTAGAATTTAAATGATCGCTCGGTAGTTATGCGTTATATAAAACTGAATATAAAAAGAAACCCAAAAACAAGTTATTAAAAACAGAGACTGGGACTAGATACTGGTGTATAGAAGGATCTCATTCGCTTGTTTTATTAAGAGAATGAAAGTACTTAGAATAGGATTTTGAATAAGTTTTGTATAAAAAAATTCTTAAAATTGTATGGTTTGAAACACTCATACGTATAAGAAAGTCGTGTGGTGGCCACACCTCATTTTTTTGGCTTTCCTATCATCAAACGCCTAAAGGTGCCAATACCAAAAACAATTTCGAACAAGGTTATTCTAAATTCCTACCGAAAGTATGTCTTTCTTTGTTTTTTTTAAATACCTCGCAAATTATGCATTCTATGTATACAGATTTATCTAAAATACAAAAATATTTAGAGCTCGAGTTGGAACAGCTTTTGTAAAAACAAAATTTCAAAATTGTAAAGTAACACTTTTGCTTTTGTTATCGAATAGCAGCTTTTTGCGAATATCTAGCAAATTATGCATTCTATACAGATTTATTATAAGTGCTAATGCATTTAAAGCTAGAGTCGAACGAAGTTTTGTATAGAAGAAATTTTAAAATTTCGTCCGGAAGTAATAATTCTACTCTTATCAAGTAGCAGTTTTTGGCAAATATCTCCCAAATTTTGCATTCTATACCTTTATTGACAATATAAAAGTATTTAGAGCTCTATTTGGAATAATTTTTATATCAAAAAATTTTAAAATTCAACTGAACGTAACTTTTTACTCTTATCGAAAGGTAGTGTTTTGCAAATATTTCTCAAATTATACATCCTATAGAGATTTATTAAGAAATTAAACTACTTTGAACAGGATTTGGGATAATTTCTGTTTAAAAAAAATTTCTAAATTCGGAGAGGAAATAACACTTTTACCCAGAGCTTTATTTTGCTTATAAAACACATAATTTAAAATATATTATGGAACAACTTTTATATACATATTGCTGTGGCATATAAATATTTATTTTTAATAACAATATTGCCATATAATTTATATGCTGTAACAACATACTTTTGTGTGTATTACCACACGTAGGGTATAGTCTTTTGTACACATTATACTCTTTAAATTATTCTTTACACACCAAGAACTTATAATTGGTTTTGTGTTTTATCTTATATTGTTGTGTCATGTACCTTATAACTATTGTGGGTCCTGGCAATGTTTGTGGTTCCTTCTTATTTGCTGATGATTTTTCTCTTGCTCATTATAGGGAAAGAGGTAATAGTTTTGTTCAAAGAAAAAAAACTGTATGTCTATTCAACATAATCATGTATTTTTTTTTTTATTTTGTAATTTATGGATTCAAAAATATAGTTTCCTTTATATGCACACCTTTATGCTCTAAACAAGATACATAATTGAAAAATGCTCATATCATTTATACCTAATGCCGGTTGTAATGTATGTAAATCTTTTGTTTATTTATTTATTCTACCAAACAAAATAAATATTTATCCTGCAAATAAACAAAAATAAACTTTTATTGTACGTTTATGAATATACTCATCGACGTTATAATATTTATGTATAGGCTTCAATTAATTGCTTTAGACAACCATTTGCACGTGTTGTATCGAGCTCTTAATCTATGCCTT
This sequence comes from Amphimallon solstitiale, assembly GCA_963170755.1. Taxonomy (NCBI): domain Eukaryota; kingdom Metazoa; phylum Arthropoda; class Insecta; order Coleoptera; family Scarabaeidae; genus Amphimallon; species Amphimallon solstitiale. Next base: position 52,725,213 of record OY720681.1, on the reverse strand, counting down.
GTGAAATTCTAATTTATTATTCGCTTAATTTGAAAGAAATTAATGATGTCTAGACAATACGATGAAGAAAATGCTCATTTTCACGTAACATCTCTCCAACTGACCAACACCATTAATCCTATTTGGTTGTAATTCCAACTATATAAATTCAAAATAAACCTTACAGGATAAATTATTTACTTGTCTATTTTTTTTGTCCAACAATACATTGATTAATCATTCGCACGTAAAAATCAATGTCTGTCCAACAACTCGTATAACTTAATTTTCAAAAGAAATAATAAACTTACTTGTTATCAATAAATCTATTTTGAATGTCCATTATGAACGCTTCAAATGAATTCAAATGTATTAAATAAAATAAATTACTGTTACTATATGTGTTGAAGAAATAATGAAAAACTACAATATAACAATTAAAAACTTTAAGAGACCTTCCTTTTGTAAGTGTTTTGAGAAGTTCACCTCTCTGAGGTGTTATCAGAAGTCTCCCTCTCGGAAGTGTTATCAGAAGTCTGTCTTGTCGAATCTTGTCTTCGTATTTATAGCGGCAAAAATAAACTATGTTGACCATTGCGCCCTCTAGTCCATGTTTAGGTTGGTACTGGAATACACTTTTCCCGTGAAATCGCTGCCCATATGTTGCCGCCTTGATTCACGCACACATACACATTTTGTTCTGACAGTTCACAATTCACTTAAACGTCAACATAACCTTCCAATTCAAAGGTCCCCTCTGCTTTGCACATGATTCCCAACGGTAGGTTTATTCTTGTTACTAATACCATCCTTCCTTGTACTCGTCAATGAACCCATTACCTTGTTCATTGTTCGATGCATATTTTTCTTTCCATTTATTTATGTTAGTTTCACTTTTCTTTCAGCCGGAGTGCGCCTTGACAAAATGGGAAACATGTTGAAAATAACCATTATTCCGCACTGCCTGTCCTTGTAGAACACGTCCGCCTCTAGTCCCTGAAGTATTGTGTTACGAACAAGTCATGAACACAGATACCTTTTATTTACTTATAATGTCAGCTTTTGAATACAAAAATATGTCACTACTGATTGCTTCTATGTTTTACATATTTTTATATCCTTTTTTTATTAATCTAGTATTAAGTTAAGGTAAATTTTATTCTTTAATACTATCTAATTCTTAAACTCTCATAACATTTTATTGCCTTATGCATATAAATTTCATTTCTTTTCATGATTTATAACCCATACTTTTTGTGTATCTTTTCTACAAAAGAAATATATTACTTATATTTATTTTGTCTTTATTTCATATATTTCTTTATTTAATAAATTTTTATTCTACATCATTTGTTTTATATTTATTTAATAAACTTTACTTTGCATATTTCATTATTTACTGTTATAATAAAAATTTGACTATAAGTATGCAACTTTGTATACCTTCATGTAGTTCTTGTTGCATAATTTTACTCAATAATATCTAAATAGGACTTTTTCTTATTTTTACTTTTATTTCTAAGCTTAAACTAATTCTTAAATCAATCTCTAAAACTATTCTTATTTTACAAATTTGCGAGGTCACAGCATATCCCTTGGTTATTATACTTTGTCGTGAATCGTCAACAATGATTATTAAAGCGTGAACGACACATATAATAACCATTGTGAAAACTCGCACAAATGATTATTAATCTTCTACGTCTATATAATCATAGAGCATAGATATGTGATTAACGATACTTAATGCTAAATTTCTTATAGCTATTGCATTATTTGATGCGTCGCATCTTAAAATAAATTCTTCATTAATATCGGTTAAATTTTCTATTAATGCTTTGCAAAAATTCTCTTTCACTTCTTCAAATACTTTGAGAGTTTCAGGAGTCCATTTAAATTTCACTCCCTTCTTTATTATTGCAATTAATGTAAGCATGAAGGCAAAATATTTCCTTTCATCCTTTTGTACTTTGCTTCTTTCATGAGTCTTTTTAAACTTGACTCCTTTCTTTCTAATTATAAATAACATTACTAAGAATGAACAATCATTTATTGAATCATTACGTATTGTTGCCAGCCAAAAAGTACGCCTCCGATCGGTCCTTTTGAACTGTTCGATATTTACACACATTGTTAATGAAAATGTAACGCTCTGTTGAGCTTCAAAATAAGGTGAGTTTCTTGAATTTAAATATTTTGGTAGTATAGTGTCCCTTTGATCACTTATACCCCTTTTGTTTATTTCGACTACAGGATTGGTAAATGTTGATTCCGTTTTTTCTATAATTTTGTTCTTTAACATTTCTTTAATTTCTAATTTGACTTGTTCTCTGTATTTATTGGGGACAGGATAATTTTTAACTTTAAAAGGTTGTGTTTCATCTACTTTTAGCCTGTGTTCATAGCCTTTTGCTAAACCAGGTTTATTATCAAATAACTCTTTATACTTGCTGACAAGATTGCTCACATGGCTTATGTATTGTTTATCGCAATTTAAATTCGTACCATCCCTATATTGCGTGAAGTCCTCACTTTGACGATGCTTCACAGGATGTGCACACTTATTGTCTAATAAACTACTATCCATTTTATTTGTGAGATTTTGTTCAGCATTATTTATATATAAATTATTAATTAATATCTCATCTTCCTGTGTTTCCTTACACCAGGAGATTATTGAATTTTTAATATGAAATGTTTTGTTTTCCATATTTATTTTTGTACCATATTGACTTAAAAAGTCTATCCCCAAAATACAATTGCTGTTCAAATTAGGCACCATCATGAATTCTGTTAATAAATTTAAACTACCTATTCTAACATTTATCCAAAAAACTTTATCTACAGTAATGATGCGTTTCTTATTTGCATTTATTAAATTTACTTTTCTTATAGGCATACAATATCCTAATTTTTCTATGTCTTTACTTATAATACTACTATCTAATAAAGATAATTGCGCTCCTGTGTCTAATAATGCTTCTATCTCTTCGTTCCCTATTTTTACTGTTATGTGTGGTAATTCCGTCGTGATTTTCTTTAGATCGTCAAAGTTATATACGTTTTGTACCTTCTTTTTCTTCTTGACTGGCCTTTCTAAAAATCCAACGAAGTCGCATTTGAGTAGGTAGAATTTACCCATTCTTTATTTGTCGGTAGTTGTCTTGAATCCTTGGGTATTGCACCTTTTGATTCTGTTTTTTTCTTCGTACTTATTTCTTCTTTTTCTTCACTTATTTGAACATTGTTCACTCTTCTTTCCCTCTCAGGGTTTCTTTCTTCCTTCCCATAATTCTGTTCTTTCTTCCTCTCATTTTCATCGTTTCTTGCTTTATTGTATGAATATGGATTGTTCCCATAGCTTGGCTTATTATATGTATAAGGGTTGTTTCCATAATTCTTTTTACCCTGATTTTGATTGTACCCATTATTATTGTACTGTTTATCTTGATTGTAACGAGGTGTCTTGTTTATATGTGGATTATTTCCATTGTTGTAGTTATTATTATCATTTCTGGGTGGATCGTTTGTATATTTGATGTTTCCATAACTCTTGCTGTTTCCCTTCTCATCCACATCGTCTAATCTCTTGACCAGTTCCAGGAGTGCTTCAATGTTATCAATTCCTTGAAGTGCCACCGCCTGTGTAACGTTGTGGTCAAAGTGTGCTGCTAGCTGTGAAACAATATCACTTTCTTCAATGGTTGGTTGGATGTATTTAAGAAAAGAATATTTTCTTATGATGTAGTTTTCTCTAGAAGATCCAGCTCTGTATTTGCCAAACACTAAATCGTGTCTAATCTTCCTCTGCTGAGTCTGTCCCCAGTACTGTCTCACAAAACGAATCTCAAATTCTTTGAAATCCACTACTTCATCTATTATCATATCGTACCACTGAAGTGCATAATCCTTCAAACAACCTCTTATGAAATGTAGCCTTGACATCTCATCAGATATTCCCCTCATGTATGTTTTTATCGTTCTCATAAACGCCATTGGATTATCTTTGTAAAATCCTGAGAATTTTGGTATATTCTCTGCGCTACCAGGTATTTGTGTCAAAGATACACTAGGTGTACTAACCCCATGTACTTTGTTCTCTAACCCTTTTATAGTGTTTTCGAAGTTTAAAGTTTTGTTTTGTAGGGTCAACATTGTGTCCGTACAAACACCATATTTTATTTTACAATCTTCCACTTGGTGTGAAAGTTCTTGTATTTGCTCTTGATATTGCACATTATTCCCTTTAACTTTATTTTCAAGAGAATTTATTTTCTCATCTACCTTATCAAAACTAGCTTGTGTTTTGGCAGATCTTTCGTTGATTTCTTTTATTATGAATGTGCCTTTACCTTCACATTTCTTTTCATTAATGTTTATTTGTTTATTTAAAGTTGACACTGACTGTTCTAACTTTAATTCTACTTTTGCATTTAGCTCTAAAGTTTCTTTTCTTAATTCCATGAGAACCTTGTCTAATCTTGAGTTTATTTCTATTTTATTTTGTTCTAATCTTTGATTGCTTTCCTCAAATTTCCTGTTCATACTCAAATTATTTTCTTCTAGTCTTTGATTTATACTTAAATTATTTTGTTCTAATCTTTGATTTATACTTAAATTATTTTCTACTAGTTTTTGATTTATACTTAAATTATTTTCTACTAATCTTTGATTTAAATTCTTATCACTTTCTTCTATTCTGCTGAATAGTTTATTAAAAAGATTCTCAATTTTTTGTTCACCAGTTATGCTACTGATGCTTTCTGTTTGTACGTTGCTATCAAGTGTTTGATCCTCTGATTCAGGTTTTTCTGAATCTGAATCAGAATATACCGGACGATTGTCCCTGTATTTAGTGAACTGTGAACCTTCACCATCATTTTTATCTTTATCTGCCATTTTTATCTTATTTCTAACTTATAAATTAATAACTAAACTTATCTAATTAAATACTATTTCTCTTTCTTTATCCCTTTCTAAATAAGAGAAATTCACCAGTAAATGAAAATTAAGGTAATCTGTCTCTAACTTGGACACTGAATAATTATTCTATTTACTAATAAATAAAAAAAAATGAAACAAACTTTGTACCCATTATTTGTACAAAATAAATTATTATTTTTTTTTGTTTAAACATTAAAAAAAACAAAAATTGCATTGCTTCACAACGTTAAATGTTATGTAAATAATTATTGACAAACGAGAAAATGAATACAATGCTCCACTATGTTAAGCAACATTAATTATATATATATATATTTTTTCTTCTTTTAAACAATTATGAAAAATAATGCATTGCCTCTCTATTTTGGGCGTTAAATAAATACATGATTAATAAACAACAAGAAAAAGGAATACATTGCCCCACTACGTTGAGCGCCATTTATATTAATGCTGTAGCATATAAATATTTATTTTTAATAACAATATTGCCATATAATTTATATGCTGTAACAACATACTTTTGTGTGTATTACCACACGTAGGGTATAGTCTTTTGTACACATTATACTCTTTAAATTATTCTTTACACACCAAGAACTTATAATTGGTTTTGTGTTTTATCTTATATTGTTGTGTCATGTACCTTATAACTATTGTGGGTCCTGGCAATGTTTGTGGTTCCTTCTTATTTGCTGATGATTTTTCTCTTGCTCATTATAGGGAAAGAGGTAATAGTTTTGTTCAAAGAAAAAAAACTGTATGTCTATTCAACATAATCATGTATTTTTTTTTTTATTTTGTAATTTATGGATTCAAAAATATAGTTTCCTTTATATGCACACCTTTATGCTCTAAACAAGATACATAATTGAAAAATGCTCATATCATTTATACCTAATGCCGGTTGTAATGTATGTAAATCTTTTGTTTATTTATTTATTCTACCAAACAAAATAAATATTTATCCTGCAAATAAACAAAAATAAACTTTTATTGTACGTTTATGAATATACTCATCGACGTTATAATATTTATGTATAGGCTTCAATTAATTGCTTTAGACAACCATTTGCACGTGTTGTATCGAGCTCTTAATCTATGCCTTGTGAAATTCTAATTTATTATTCGCTTAATTTGAAAGAAATTAATGATGTCTAGACAATACGATGAAGAAAATGCTCATTTTCACGTAACATCTCTCCAACTGACCAACACCATTAATCCTATTTGGTTGTAATTCCAACTATATAAATTCAAAATAAACCTTACAGGATAAATTATTTACTTGTCTATTTTTTTTGTCCAACAATACATTGATTAATCATTCGCACGTAAAAATCAATGTCTGTCCAACAACTCGTATAACTTAATTTTCAAAAGAAATAATAAACTTACTTGTTATCAATAAATCTATTTTGAATGTCCATTATGAACGCTTCAAATGAATTCAAATGTATTAAATAAAATAAATTACTGTTACTATATGTGTTGAAGAAATAATGAAAAACTACAATATAACAATTAAAAACTTTAAGAGACCTTCCTTTTGTAAGTGTTTTGAGAAGTTCACCTCTCTGAGGTGTTATCAGAAGTCTCCCTCTCGGAAGTGTTATCAGAAGTCTGTCTTGTCGAATCTTGTCTTCGTATTTATAGCGGCAAAAATAAACTATGTTGACCATTGCGCCCTCTAGTCCATGTTTAGGTTGGTACTGGAATACACTTTTCCCGTGAAATCGCTGCCCATATGTTGCCGCCTTGATTCACGCACACATACACATTTTGTTCTGACAGTTCACAATTCACTTAAACGTCAACATAACCTTCCAATTCAAAGGTCCCCTCTGCTTTGCACATGATTCCCAACGGTAGGTTTATTCTTGTTACTAATACCATCCTTCCTTGTACTCGTCAATGAACCCATTACCTTGTTCATTGTTCGATGCATATTTTTCTTTCCATTTATTTATGTTAGTTTCACTTTTCTTTCAGCCGGAGTGCGCCTTGACAAAATGGGAAACATGTTGAAAATAACCATTATTCCGCACTGCCTGTCCTTGTAGAACACGTCCGCCTCTAGTCCCTGAAGTATTGTGTTACGAACAAGTCATGAACACAGATACCTTTTATTTACTTATAATGTCAGCTTTTGAATACAAAAATATGTCACTACTGATTGCTTCTATGTTTTACATATTTTTATATCCTTTTTTTATTAATCTAGTATTAAGTTAAGGTAAATTTTATTCTTTAATACTATCTAATTCTTAAACTCTCATAACATTTTATTGCCTTATGCATATAAATTTCATTTCTTTTCATGATTTATAACCCATACTTTTTGTGTATCTTTTCTACAAAAGAAATATATTACTTATATTTATTTTGTCTTTATTTCATATATTTCTTTATTTAATAAATTTTTATTCTACATCATTTGTTTTATATTTATTTAATAAACTTTACTTTGCATATTTCATTATTTACTGTTATAATAAAAATTTGACTATAAGTATGCAACTTTGTATACCTTCATGTAGTTCTTGTTGCATAATTTTACTCAATAATATCTAAATAGGACTTTTTCTTATTTTTACTTTTATTTCTAAGCTTAAACTAATTCTTAAATCAATCTCTAAAACTATTCTTATTTTACAAATTTGCGAGGTCACAGCAATATGTATTTTGGAACGCACCTCATTTTTAATTATAAATTCGGGTTTCTGATTGGAACCGCTTCAAGTTTACCGTACAGGATTACTTCGCTTGAAGATTCTACAAACATCTACACGTACAGCTCTGAAATGTCCCTCGCAATAGCAGACGAGACGTCGTCATCTACATCAAACTTGACGCGGCTGCAACCCGGAAACCGAGCTTTACTATTTAGAGCATGATTTTGGAGAATCTTTCTATAAAGTAAATTTCAAAATTTAAATTGTAGTTACGCGTTTGCTCCTATCGAAATAATGAGGTGTGGCCACCACACGATATTCTTATACGCATGAGTGTTTCAAGTCACACAATTTTAAGAATTTTTCAGGTACTTTTATTCTCTTAATAAGTCGCTATAGAATGCATACTTTGCAAGATATTCGAAAAAAGTGCTACTCGCTAAGAATAAAAATGCTACTTCCGGTCTGAATTTTGAAATTTTATTTATACAAAAAACATTGCAAATCTAGCTCTAAATACTTTTTTTACTCTTGATAAGTATATACACAAAGCATAATTTACGACATATTTGCAAAAAATCGCTATTCGGTAAGAGTAAAAGTGTTACTTCCGGTCCGAATTTTGAAATCTTTTTTATACAAAAGGTATTGAAAATTATGTTTTAAATGGTTTTACACTCGTAATGTACCTGCCTAAAAAGCATGACTGGCGAGATATTCGCAAAAAACTAATTTTCGATAAAAGTAAAAGACCTACTTCCGTTAGGAATTTCGAAAATTTTTTTTAGTAAACTTCCTTTCAAATTTAATTTTAAGTACGTATGAATTGTTTTTAAATTTGTTGAAACCTGGTAGTTGACGAAATATTGGAAAAAATCGAATTTTTCACTGAAGTAAACTACTACTTCCGGTCTGTCGATTTTACTGAAAATCTTTTCAAATCTCAAGAGGGACATTATACTCGTAAATACAAAATTTGGAATTGATACCTATAGCGGTTTGACAGCTATCGTGGTCACACCCACACACACAGAGAGAGAGACATTTTTTAAAACCACTTTTTGGGTATCAGGGGACTCCAGAACGTGGACATTTGCAAAAATATCGAGGTCGAACATTTTTATCATTACAATACTTGCTTATACTACGTATAAGAAAGTGAAACAATTTTTCGGAAACATTTCACAAATTATGCATTCTATACGAAGTTATTAACAATATAAAAGTATTTAGAGCTATGCTTAAAACAATTTTTTAAAATATATTTTTCAAAATTTTACCCGAAAGGAACACTGTTACTCTTATGGAAAGCCAGTTTTTTCTTGCAAATACCTAGCAAATTATTCATTCCGCATAGATTTAATAAGAAGTATTTAGAACCTCATTTGGGACAACTTTTGTATAACATATTTCAACCGCACATACTTATAAGGAAGTCGTGTGATGCCTACTTCTTATTTTTAAATAAGCGAACGATGAAGACGGTCAAATGCTTTTGAAGAGTCAGTAAATACATTAATTTCAAAGTTATACACTGTGTTTGGTCAAAGATCGATTAAAATATTTTTATATATCAATAGTTGCTTTTAAGACCGGGAAAAAGTATTGAAAAGTGCAGTCAATAATTTTGAGATGGGCTGTATGAATGAACTTGATCCCGCTATGCGTATGTTTGTTTACATTTGGAATGAGAGTTGCACTTCTCATATGCCATAATTTAGTCACAGCTACCTCCCTTAGCGCCACAAATATCTTTAGTACCTATGCCAAAGATACGACTGTGTTATTGTCGCTGGCGTTGTGTTTAGTTAAGTGAATAATTTAGTTTTCTATTGATTATCGTTGTTAATTATTGTTATGGCGTTTAATAATAATGAATTGAAGGACATGCTACTTATTTACGGGAAGAGCGAACAAAATACACTTTCCCGACGGAGGTATGCGCCAGTATGCGGATGTGTACTGTGATGTATGTCCTACAAACGTCGCGCATATTTAAAAAAAAAAAGGAATTAAAAAAAAAATTGTTTATGGAGTTCGCATAACTAACGGAAGTGTACTTATTTTTCTTATAACTTCTATCAATGACAAAACACACTGTATACGTATATACATGAAAATAATATTAGTGGAAATTTACATTGAAAAAATCTAGTTATATCACCTCTATCCTCTTAAAACAAGTGTTACATATATCGTATACTTTCTTCATGAATAAGTAAACATTTTTTTTTGTTTATATCTGGTGCAGGTGAAAGCCGGTAGTACGTAAAAAACAAAATCTTGAAATGAATGCTTTTAATCATTGATTAACGATTATTATTATAAAAATGTATTCTGATTTATACTATAAAAACATATACATATTATTATAGGTCTAACTTAAACCAAATGTGTTTTCAGAACTACAAGACTTAAACGTACATTATTTTAGTGGTATTCTACATAATAAATAAACAAGTACGAATGGCCTTATAAGCAAAAAGTAGATGTAGCACAAAATATATTTTTTTTAGAAATATACAGCTGTATAGAAATTTATATATTTACCTTCCTCAATAAGTTCGTTTGAAAATAAACCTCTCCCTAAAGTATTATTCTCCTCGCACTGAACTTCAGGCGAAAGGACAATCACTAGAAGAAAGAAGAAAATAAACTTCACCAGCATTTTACTAACCGGAAATTATCACACTAATGTCAACTAAATACTGTCGAAAAAATTCTTAATTGCATCTATATTATACCTGACCAATTCGTAGGTCCCACAATGCAAAATTTTATAATGAAATACGGTCACGTTTATTGAAGTCATTACGTGTCTTGCATAAATGTCTGTCATCAGTTCGTTTGAGCAAGTTGTCGATAAGTTTCACGTTACCTACCCTATTAGTAATGCAGTGGCAAATTTCGATTGTAATCTTTTTCTTTGCGGTATCCGAAAAACAATAGACGATTTTACAAGTATAAACTTCTTGAGGAATTCGAGAGAGATTTATTAAAATGAATTATTAATGACTTTATTTGAGACAAACATATGCGGTATTGTCGAAAAAGTGTGACAATATGAATATATCACATGTGTATTTCGGTTATTCTACGGGAAAAACAAATTTAGCAAATCATATTTATTTATGTAGAAAAGAAGACTCAGTTTCTGACAGAAATTTTACAAAATTATATACAGGCTGTTCATTTCAAAATTTCTCACACTAAATTTTTGGAAATCTGGAAATCTACGAAAAATCGTGGGGGCCATTTCTAGAAGCAAATATTGACTCATCCACTTTAACCCCCTGCCCCCTGGAGCTATCACCTAAAAATCATAAACGGAAAGGAGTATTGAGTAATACGTCATTTTAAAGGTCTTTTGAAACAGTACATTTTGGCGTTTAGTTTTTTAAAATTTATCGATTGGTTTTGAAGATTTGATTCCGTCATGTGCCGCTGTAGTTAGTCGACGTATGCATGTGTCTCGCTGCTTTAATATTGTGTATCAATCATTGTTTTATCTTGCGATAACTTATTAGTTGCTATGGTTGATGTAATTAGAACTAGGTCATCCGAGGAAAAAAAGGAGGCTTTGGTGCCTTTAAATTTATTAAAATGTATAACTACCGTTTCATTCTCAGTGGAATACTTTCTAGTTTATAAGATCTTCCTTGTTTTCGCACAATGTCTATTTTCTTTCTCATTCACTCACAAAATCTGGTCTCTAAACACCCAATGAATGGGGATCGTAAAACTCTTATCTTTATGCCTCTGTTAGAGTACTCAGAACCGATAAATCTCGTCTGGCTAAACTCCGTCTGCTAGCCGAAACCGTACCATGTTTCACTTTAACATTTCTCCAACAATTAGTCTTGCAGAATGTATTCTATTTTCCAAATCATAAGTTTAATTAAGAAAATATTTTTTCAACTCTTTCAAGGACGTGGTCAGAATATTTTTTAAATTAATGTCGTATCGTTAATTTTCGGATATTTGTCTAATTTCAATTTTTATTTTTTTTCTACATATATTTTCGGAAAAAGGACGATGCTATGTTATTTCTTTTATTTTTTGAAGTAATTCGAAAAAATAATTGTCTAACTATTTCCAAAAATAAAGTCAGGGTTTGGAAGAAACTGATTGAGGAGGTGAGCACTCCCCCTTAAGCATTATTCATTTAGCGGCCACGTCATCAGCAATTCCGCTAATATGCAAATTTGTTACTGGATTATCTTTATTGTGAATTACCTAAGCATTATATCTGATAATTTAATTTTGAGTATGTGGGGTGGGATGCTTATAGTTAGATGTGGATGTATTTTCCATTAATGTAATGCTGGAATACATTAAAAATCTGTTCTAATTCAGAGTTGATTCAATTTTACATATCAATTTAAATTTTTGTTTTGTAATTCTTTAAATTCTCTCTTAGTTTTTGTTTTCTTTGTGCTCCTAATTATTGGTTGCTGAGGGGTGCGTTGAACATCTCCGTTTGGTATCTTGTATCGAATTTTGTGCACGAAAGCTTTCGTTTTTTTTTTTGATGCTATATTATCTAGGCACATTGAATACATAATTGTGGAAATAAATAAAACACAAAAAATAAGATAAACTACTACTCGATAAGAGTAAGAGCGTAAGTTCCGATCCAAATTCTAAAATAGTGTTTATACAAAAATTATTCAGACTCGAGCTCTAAATAATTTTATATATGTCTAGAAATCATGGCTCGCGATATTTGCAGAAAACTATTTTTCAATAAGAGTAAAAGACGTACTTCCAGTAAAAATTTGGTAAACCTTTTTTTATAAAATTTTTCCTAAATTCACTTTCGAGTGCTTTTGTATTCTTTAGAAATATGCCTAAATTTAATAGTTGGCGAGGTATTGGTAAAATTTGATTTCTTCATTGAAGTAAACTGTTACTTCCGGTTTATCGATATCACTCAAAATCTAATTAGATCTCAACAGAAAGATTGTACTAGTAAATATAAGATGTGGTATTACTGACACACAGCCACACAGAAATCTTTAAAAACCACTTTTCCGGTATCAGAAAACTTCAAAACATGCACATCAACAGAAATGTCTATGTCGTCTGTTATTATTTGTATTTTATTATACGTAGGGATTCACTAATATTCTCTTTTTATACAGACAAATATTGATTATTTGGGAAATAAGTATTATACTTCTTGAATGTTGTAATTTCTAAATATATTTTAAACAAAATAATAATTGTCAACAAATTTTATATTTTCATCATACACAAAGTGAAACCAAGAAAACAGATTTTAAACTAGCCAGGCATTAGAAATATGAGAATGCAAAATAATTAAAGAGAACACGAAGCCAGTGAAAATATGACTGGAAAAGAATAGGTCAATGAAATGAAAATATTCACATTGCATTATATGCAAGCCATACCGTTACCTGACGTGCTTTGTTACAAGAAAATTGAACTAAATTGCCACATTTAATGATAGTACGACTACCTAATCTAAGGTGTATTACTGTTTATCGAAAAACATTGTAAATTTATACACATTTGCATTTTGCAAATGTATATTAAAGAAAATTAAAACAAAGAGAAATAAATTTATTACTAGTTATTACCTACTTTCCAGAGAAATCAAAAATAAAAGCTATTCAAAATGTCCGCTTTTTGCTTTCAGACTGCTTTTAACGGTCTGGCCACTCTTCAATCGCCGCACGCACCACTTTTGGATGTACTGAAGCCGTTCCTTTTACCAAATCTGCTGTTAGTGCCTCAATATTCCGATGAGGTTTGAAACGAACCTTCTTTTCTAAAACATTCTAGAGAGTCTAACGGATTGAGATCCGGATTTCCCGAGAGCCAATCTTCAGCATCGTTGAATTCGGGCAAATTCGCCTAAAGCTGCGTAGACCTTGCTTTGTGGGCCGGTGCTGATTCTTTCCTGGCAGACACTGCTTTCCTGCAATAAGGTGTCATTCAATGGATTTACTATCTTGATGGCCTCTTTCTACTTTCCCAATTTTGTCTTCAGCTTCTCTAGAACTGCCAGCAGACACACATTTTGCCGACTTTATTTCTGTTGAACAGTAAAAATCTTGTCATCAGTGAAAAGGATGTGCCTATGCATTCCGTTTGCGTACCGCTAAACTAACGCTTTTGATCTCGTATCCCTGATATTACGTAGAATTACTGTCAGTTACTGTCCCGTGATTATCCGATAAGCCCCAAGGCCTAAGTCTTGCTTAATAATGCGAGACATTCTTCTAGAAGACATTTTCATATCATGTGATGCTTTGAATACATTCTTCGCAGCGCCTTCTAATTATCCGTTTGCATTGAATAATAGCTTGGTTACTGCTTATAGTACTGACATCAAGTCAACCGTTAGCAGTTCCTTGTCACTCAGGGAAGTAACGGAAGACGACAATTTATCCATAATGACCAATATCAAAACTAAAACTGTAGATGCTGACGGTACCTATTGACACGGGGTTGTTGCGGCTATGCTCCTCTTTTATTGTTCATTATTTCAGGCATGTAATTAATTTTTGTTTATTGTTGGTGTTTTTCCTTATTGTTGGAAACAATCACTTATTATTCCAATACTTAAAAGACTAATGCGTCTCAGCGAATGAGTGATCTGCGACCAATAAACATACTTTCTGTGATGTCATAAATTCTTGAACGCATTGTAGCTACCCAAATTTCTGAGCATATGAGCGCAAATTTTATTTTACCAGAATTTCAGTCGCTCTGGCCTGTGTTACGTATGACATTTTTATGGGAGTTGATGCGGGTAATATTGTTGTGTTGATAACCTTGGATTATTTGCGAGCGTTTGATATAATAAATCATGAAATTTTCTGTGCACAATTTTATTACATTGTTTTGAGTTGCAGCGGGGTGAGTTTTTTTGAAAACTAGATATCCAACAGAACACAAAGGGTCAGGGCAGGCCGGGAGGTCTCGTCTCTCTTGCCTGTAACTGCGGGCGTGTCGCAGGGCTCTACACATGGTCCTTTACTATTTTCTATTAATACTTCGTACTTTTCAACTCTTATTAAAAGCATGTAACTACCATTTTCATGCAGGTGATGCACAGTTTTATCATTCGTCTCGACGAATGATAGGAAGCATGCTATAGAATTAATCAGTGATGATCTGAGGGCCTGAAGTGATTTTTCGGAGAAACACTTCCTAAAGCTCAGCCCAACAAAGTGTTTTGTGACGATCTTTGGTGGGCGTCGTGCGTTGGAACGGTTGAAAGATGTTTCCATTGGAATTGGCGATAAGATTTTGCCAATTGTTGACAGGACTCATGTGTTGGGTCTGACTGTTGATAATAAATTGCACTTCTCGTTCCACTTTGATGGTTTGCTGAGGTCAGCATATTCTAAGCTGAAGACCTTATACTGCAATAGGAATTTGTTTAGTCGGAGGGTAAAATTGCTTTTATGTGACTCTTTGGTGTTATCGACTTTTAATCATCACTGTTATATGTAGGTACGGTCCTTGTTTAACAAAGGTCAATTTTAATCGTATTCAGAAGGTACAAAAATCATGCCTACGTTCTACTTACGGAATAAGAAGGCGCATGAGGGTCTCCTATACTTTAACATTGGCTGGGTGGTTGGACATATCTAAGCGTCAGCTTCTTCTTGTGTTTCTATTATAAGATAAATGCCGGCTTGACCCCTCCTTATCTATCCCGGAAAATTACTTTTAGGACGGATATTCACAATATGAACATAGGGGAACCAGGGGCAAAACGGGGTATTTAATATATAAACTAATTTGAAGAAAACCAGGTAATTGAAATTGTTTGGTTTATCGTAACACTTTTATTGAACATTTCTCTACATTATAAAATTGTCAAAAGTAAAAATTTTCTTCTGTATTAATATTATGTACTTTTTTTGAAAACAAGTGCATGTATCCCATCTGGCCCCATGGTGGAGGCAAAGGCTTTTTATTAATATGACGAAAGGAAGCTAATTGAAAATAACTTGCATAAGTAAAGTTTTTTTCATATTTCGCAAGAAACTCAAACATCGACGACATCTTCGTCGCTCTCTGTGCCCGCGTGAATTGTGTTACCATCTACCACAGCCTACACACTGAATCCAACCTTGTACTGAATAGTCAGCACAATAAATACATACATTTTTCTCAACGTTACTCACGCTGGACTTTTCTGATTTCTTCCGTGTCTTATCATGAAGAATCATGGCAGTTTTTTGAAATATCTTTTTCTTTAGCTGGGGCTTTATTGTTCGGCTTCTAGAAGTACTGGCCCCAGATTGTTGTGCTTCAATTAATTCTGCCTAATATGGGGGCTCAGTTAAAACGGCAGTTTTGTTCATCAGCAAGACTTGCCCCACCCCATCATGCCCCTAGGTCTTTTGAATTGGTTATTCAAACGTGACAGGTACACAATGCGTCTAATATATTATTGCATTTTTGTATTCCCCGTATAATTTTTAGTCAAAAAGTAATAAGATAGTGTGGGCCTAAAGTTTAAAGTTTTTCACTTATTACCATTTTTATGAAAAATTAAATGTTTGTATAAAATTATATTTCTCGAAAACGACATATTACATGGACAAAATTTTTGGCAGTATTGTTTACAATAAGAGGTCCTAATAGAGGCATGTTTTATTTTTTTTATGTTACTAACTGCATGTGCAGAAAACTGGATTAAAATTACATGACACGTTTTTGTATAAAAGTAATTTTTTTAATGGAACAGCCTGTATATCAGTTCATTTTTCAATTTCTTGTGAAATTTCACATCAAAAACATGTAAGACTTTAATACTTTAAAAGCGACTAGTACTGAACTATTGTCGCTTTTTGATATAATTTTGTCAGTGCTATACAATATTAATTAAAACCATGAAACTGACATTTTTTAAAAACTTTTTTGGTATCAGGGGACATCAAAACGTGGACATTTACAAAAATGTCGAAGTCGAAAATTTTCGTCATCACAATACTTCTTCATACTACGTATAAGAAAGTAAAAAAAAAAATATCAACAAACATAACCAATAAATTTTTCTGTTTTTGGGTAGAAATAGAAATTGTTCCATTTAAAATGTACATAAAAAAAATTTATACATTTTCACGTCAATCATGTGTTATCACACGATATATTTTTCTATGTTCTAATTTACATTTTAATGTACTTTAAAATTGACCGTGTCAAATGGGCGTAAGCGAATAAATGTTGCAGAGAATTCAATTTTTTTTTAATTAAATATCAACCAAATAATAACTAAATGACATTACTAGATTTAGAAAAAAATTATCTCCCAAACTAAACGAAAAAAAATACAGGTGTCCATTTAAAAAAAAAAAGTTGTCTATCGTTACGTATTCAAGACAGCGTTGACAAAAATTGGCATTAGGATTAGCTTATAGAGTTTGTCAAACCATTTCTATACTTCTTTTATTTATTGCAATCGGATAATAAATAAAGAAGTTACGGGATGGCGCGTTTTTTTATGAAACAGCCTGTATACGTAGGTACTATCAACTAGAACTATATATAAAATGTGTATAAAAAGTAAGAATTCTTTCGCTCCAAAGGCTCCAAGTAATAAACGTACGTACCTATGTACGTGTTCGATAAATCATGATGATTATGTGGGTTAAAGGCGGGTCTATTCGTATTTTTCCTTTTTGAAAAGTTATCTACGTAGTTTCATTGAAAGATATGCAGTAAACATGTGCGGATGGACAGGCCTACTTCACTTATCGAGTTTGCTGCTCGCTGTCACGGCCACGGTAAAAGTAAACACAACTTGTTTCGAACAAACTGACATCTTCAGATGCGTTAATGTTACGATACCGATCGTTGAACCTTTAAGAATGAATTTGTATTCGTTAGGGAACGCTACTATCGGTATTCGATTAAAAAATGTCCAAGATGTTGCTGCGATTGAACGAAAAATGAAGATGGGAAATATGTTACAGTTTTTATTAGTTCCCGCTTTCGGATTAGCTGGAATTATGCCCTGGATTATGCCCGGTATTATGACCGTCGTTAGTTTGGTGGGGATGGTGAATCAAATTGTTTTCGGATCCAGTCTATTTATGCTCGTACGGACGATGGTTTTCGATAGGACACCGGAAGAAAATATAATATACTTGAATACCGGCTACGATAAAAAGAAGAAACCCGGACATGAGTGATACTTTAATGATTTAGTGCTCAATTTAATTATTTATTTTTACAGGTTTAATGCCTTAATAGTATTTTATCGTAAAATTCGTGTGATATTAGAGATGAATGTTTGAATTTGTATAGTTATTATATCATGTTGTTATTATTATCATTTAAGTACTATCATAATATTTACAAAATAGATCTATTTCTGTTAAGATATTTATAAGAGATATTTTAAGTTGTTATTTAACTGTATTAAGAACTTGTACATTTATTTTAACATTATGTTTGTCATAAACATCATTAAAATTTAATAAAAACTTTTAAAAAAAACATGATTTTGATTTTCAAAATGAATTAAGTGATTCATATAACTTAAAAATATATATGAATAAACAAACGCTAAAAGATATAATAGTTTGTAATAATGGTTTTGTTTTTGTAATTTTTAATACTAAAATTGGTTTTGTAGTCTGAACACGTGTCATACAGGGTGCAGTATAAAAAAGCAGATAATCAAAATTTGTTGGGCACTATCGAATACTATGGATAGTAACTTCTAATAGTCGCTCATAGACCTATTCTATAAGATTTTTATAGTAGGTATAAGTTTGTATAACGTTTCTGATAAATAAAAATATTACAAAATATGAACTAAGGTATAATATATAAGTGCGAATATAGTTATTAAGAACATGTAGACATAAATAACACTAAAATAGAGTGCGATTTTTTACATAAAAAAGTATTGTGTTGAGGAAAATGTTTGACCTCAAGTTCTTTTGTTGATGCCCACGTGTTGAACTTCCGTAATACGAAAAAAGTGGTGTTTAAAAAATCTCTCCCCCCCTACACTGTCTTCCACACCGTTATCTCTCTCTCTCGCTCTCTCTTGCTCTCCCCCCTCCCCCCTCTCTCACTCTATCTCTCTCCCTCCTGGAAGTAGTAGTCCACTTCAGAGGAATAATCAAATTTTATCAAATTCTCGTCAACGAAAAAGTTTAGACAAATTGCTAGGAAATGCAAAAATGCTCAAAATGATTTTAAAACATTCTTTATAAAAAAGTTTTTTTAAAGTTATTACTATAATCTAAAAAAAAGTTTTATTGCGAAAATCTTTCAAACCATGCTT